>JAVQJG010057415.1:0-15974 GCA_036024015.1 Craterocephalus amniculus | reverse complement strand
CTGCGACAGACTGGCGACATGTCCAGGGTGTACCCCGCCTCTCGCCCGTTGACAGCTGGGATAGGCTCCAGCACACCCGCGACCCACTTGGATTAAGCGGTTCAGAAAATGGATGGATGGAAACCAAATATGTTGAAACATTTCGGTAGATATGTTAATGCTAAGTGGTGACGTTGTTCTATGTTAACCCTTTCTTGACCACTTTGGATCATTGTCTCCTTGGCAGGGCCATTGTTGCCTGAGGCCAAGTTTTCCTGCTGACTGCCTGATTGCATTTGGCACCAAGAAAACTCCCCCTACAGTCATGTATTGTCTATAGTAATGGGAATGTAATGTTATTTTTATGTCATCTCAGACCTGACTAGCCCGAGAAACAGAAAAAAAACATTATTTTATGATTTTTGTGTAAAACATTAATGTATCTACTAAAAATGCTTTGGGGAATGCAGGGACTTAGAGATATAGAACCAAAGTGAAATGAATATGTGAAGGGAAACCAAAGAAGAAGGAAGTTTCAGGAGAAGTAAGTCTGAAACTCCAAAAGAAATACGTCATACAAACTTATAACAAAGTATCCATTCCTAAATGTTTTGCATGGAGATTCCCACTTACTTCTTTTGATATTGTTATAGATATATTTCATTACAAGGAAATTTATTACCATATTTTGTCTTACTCATTAGCAATATAGCCCACACAGCGACACACAATCATAAAGTAACTGGAACTTATTTTATGGACTTTGTTTAACAGGCTGAAATGACTTTCAGAGGGCCCACTCCTAAGTGTGTCCACAAACTGACCCATGTCAAGAATCTCTTCATCACATGATGTCCAGAGAGATGAGGTGGGGATTCTGAGCTATTCACAACATGATGGATGCAGCAACCCTCATGCACCCCTGAATTCCATCTGCAGCCATCTCAGTGAAATAAAATGTGGCCCCTGTTCATTCTCTGTGCTCCTTTTCTCATGGAAATGACCACTCCATGTGCAGGCAAACACACACAGATACACGCACGGTGCACGCACTATGCGGTGGGAACAGGTCAATATTGCAATCCACAAAGGGGAAGGCTGACCAGTGAGAACACTCCTATGCATCGTTGGGAGAGACTACAAATGAGAGAGCCGGGGGCCCTGGCCAAAAGTTTTTTTTCCTCCCTTTCAAGGCATTATGCCCAGAGCTATTATAGCAGCAGGCTCCCGCTGAATGGAGAAAGCAGATGTTCCATGCTCAGGGTTAAGAGAGGTGAGAGCAGGGGGGAATGCCTTTAGAAATGCCGCAGGGAGTATACCTCACCGTGCCTCAGCCGGCTAAACTGAGAGTGCAGGAATTTTTCTTTCATGCGAGCTATTTAAATATCTTGTGAGCATTTTGTTTCAGAGCTAACCCAAAATGCGTCTTTAATCAGTAATTAAGGATTTTATAATGAAGTCAGATGAGTTACCGGGCAGGGAGTAGGGAAAATATGCACTGAACTGCAGTTGATTAAGGAAGGATTAGCCATTAAAACCATTTAAGAGTATTATGTGCGAGTACAAAGTGAGTGCACGCTTCCTTCCCTGTGCATGTCTGCTCTCTGGCTCTTCACATCTTCACTTTTAGGTATCTTTGAGATGTATTTTTTGACTTTGCCAATTTTCCTAATTGCTTTCACATTTAACCAGACTGCTGACAGGGGCAGCTCAATGGGAAAGGTCTGCCTGACATTCCCATAAAAATGAGCCAGACTCAAGCTGCAGGACTGCAGCCAGGGCTTCACATCCCTTCCTCTTTCTATCCCTTCTTTTATCCTTCCTCTTCTGCCTTTTGTTTTAATTCCAATTTGGTCATGAGCTGCACTCTGAGATTTTAATGACTGCACACTCGCGTGCTTACGGTAATGCATGAGCAAACAGCAAACGTCAGATTCTTATGCATACCATACTACACACACAAATGCAAACTCACTTTAACATTACTTCATGAGAGCTTGCGTCAGTTTGAATATTACATGGCATCTTTAATGTTATGTTTTACGACACAGATTTCCCCCATGAGACCAAGTATCGCTTATTTGAAACCTTAATAACCATGTCCATTTATAAAAGGCACATTAGGTGCATTAACAGATTCCAAACAACATAATCTAAGGAGTAATTGATCTGAGACATAAAGCAGATTCTCATTCTCTGGATGCTGTCTTCTAGTAAAAGACAATTCATAATTTGCTGTATGATGCAGAATGCTAGGTATCGATTATGAATACACAATCCTCCCTCAGTCTGGACTTTATGCATGTGAGTAATCAAAATGCAGACGGTGAGTTCTGCTGCTCCGCTCAATGTGACATTTCCAAAGGCATGACTTGACATATGCAAAATAAGCGTCATGATGATGATAACTCTGACAGAAGTGGAGACCGTCTCCTAACTGCACATAAAAGAAAGGATCTTGTGCAGCGCCTCTCCTCGGCCGTGCTACTTCAAGGCACAGCCTGCAAGTGGGAGCTGTGCATCTGAGCTGAAACATTCATTATGAGTTTTTCTCACTGATTAGACATGTGATTGAAGTGTGTATCTATTAAATAACAGTGCAGTGCGGTAAAACCCTGCTGAGTTGCTCATTGCTCATCTCCAAGCTCTGCAACGGTGCATTGAGAGATAAGACTTACTGCAAGTATAGCTGGAGGAGGAGGGATCCTTTTCATTAACTTTCATAAAGACCAAAGAGTGAATTACTCTGCACAGAAGTCTGACAGAGGAGAGTCATTAGGTAGAGAAATGCATACAGACTCAGACTTCCCTGCATGAAAGTACAAACACACATTTTTTTTCTACATAAATGCTTCTTATATAGTTTATGTACTGCTGTATGTATGCCCAGCTTGTATAATGGAAGACAAAAGCAGCTAGAAACTGTACATAGATGGTGGAAGGGGGAGGTCTAGCCTCTGTGTGTGTTTTGCGTGTACGGTAGACTGAATGTGTGTGTTTACCAGTGTCCATAAGAGCATGCTGGATGGGTAGAGGGAGGCGGAGAGGAGGGTTGCAGTGCAGTAGGACAGCATTTCTGTGCTTTGGTAATTTCCCCTGAGACAAGCAAGCAGGTAAAGGCCAGCGCGAGAGGTGGAGGGGGGGGGGGGGGGGGTGCTGGGATATCGGGAGGAAGGTAGAGCATCAGCAGGCGAGTGTGTCAGAGAATAATGAGGAATGATACGCCAGTGGCAGGAAAGAGGCTAGCCAGTTTGCCCAATCAAATGCAGACTCTGCCTCGCACCAACAGTATCCCAAGGTTGGCTTTTATTCGCTCTCATTGCCAACACTTTTAACGTTTCTATTTTCATCCCCAACACCTTATCTTGTTAATGAGCCTTTCTTTACTGACTCATTGTTTTTGTAATGAATTCATCTATTAATTACAAGTGTGCTTTTTTCTTGATGACCTTGCTTTATTTTTGTTGCAAGCTGCAGACCTTAAAATTAGCATACATTAAGACCTGCTTATCTTTCATCCCCCATAGCTAATGCATCAAATTATCACCCAAAAGAGGAAGTCGGGGAGAAAAAAAAAGCATCAGCCACTGTAATGGTTTGTGATTGTTTTTTTGTTTTTTTTGTGGGTGATCACCCTCACTTATCCCCCCCTACTCCTCACAAACTCATTACCAGCACGTAAGACCTGCATGGATTTTATGGTGTTTTGGGAACTGACTGGTTAATCAGATTTATTGCACACTTAAGCTTAATTGATTGACTTTATGGATTTAAATGAATGATTAAGTGCTAACAAGCCTAGCCTCTGTTCCATCATTCAGGAAATGATAATGAGCCATAGAAGAAGGTAGTCGAGGCGTCAATAATGATAATAATAAAAAACATTTCAGGGGCTTTTTCCTCTCTTTGTAACTGATTATAAAGCAGTGTATAAAGTGTAAACAAGGTAAATATAAGCACATGTTTAGTATTGATTAAACAGAGGCAGGCTAATCATTTTACCTCCTGCTGCTTTACTCCTTTATAGACTTTGATATTTTTCCTTGCAGTGACCAATTATAAGTCCTTAAGAGGCAGATAAAAGCATTTCTTATTTCTCCTGGCTATTTAGCATAATTATTATAAAGCTTAAATGTTTCTTGTGAACAGATAATTATTATTAAGAAAAGAAAAAACTTGAGAAGTTGTGCTACAACGGGGAAGATGGTCTATATCATGAGACCCTGCGTCCATGGATGAGTCCTCATCTTGGCCTTGGGAGGACAGACAGGCAGTGAAAGGGGCTGGCAGTGCATCACAATCAAGGTAGCCCAAACAACGGCAACATATCTTGACCTTCACATGGTCTTCATCAGATCAATACCATCATCAGCGCAGACAAGCGCTGGTAGATTAACCCAGCCGGCTATAACCATCCACCTGTACTCTCTCTGACACACACACACGCACACACACACACACATGCATGCGTGCATACACCTTATTCAGTCAGCACCCTGGTTGTATTGCTTGGTTTGTACTGATAGACACACAGCGTGTACACACTTTATTTTTCACTGGCTGGCTGGTTTTTGGTAGGAGGATGAGTAACGCTCTGTTAGAGCTGTTAAGTTCCTACCCTGCAGACTCCTAGCAGAGGAAACAGGTGGATACAGTCAATGCAGCCTTCAGATTGTTATGGCTGGACAAATGTTGGAGAATTTTTTTCCCCCCTTTACCAGTTTAATGATTGCTTATATTTCCACATGTGTATATGACATTAAGGAGAAGGGAACCTAAAAAGCCACATCTGGCACAAATCATTACTCACATTCTGTCCATGTAAAATTTCATACAGCTACACATTAACTCAAATATGTGTATCAAAGAGCCATCAGCTGTACATTGAGAGCAAAACAAACAAAATTATACCTGCATGTGTGCAAGTGGCCAGAAGGCAAGCATCCCACGCTCACTGTAAATGTTAGTGGCATGTCTACAGGCAGGAGTTGATATTTAGAAGTCCATTAGCACAGATTGAAGATGGCTTAATTCACTGTATGTGGCGAGACATCCAGAGGAAGTGTTGAAAGAAGAGCAGAGATGCTGAGGAAAAAAGAAAGAAAAAAAGAAAGAGAAAGATATGCAAACAAGAACAAGACATGAAAAATAAGGAGGGGGAAGAGGGGAAAGATGTGGAAGGAAGTGGTTGTATATGTGAGGAATGTTGGTGGGGGTGCTTGGGATGTCAGTATATATATGTGTGTGTTCAGTAGGGGGCTTATTGTGAGCATTACTGCCTGCTATCATCCGCCTGAGCCTGGGCGTCAGTTTGATTAATGCTGCTTTCCTCCAAGTGACCTCCAAGGTCAGTGGAATAGTGGATGCTCAGGCTCTCCCATTCACAGCCACACCACAGGGGAGGGAATGGAGGGAGGGAAGGGAGGGGGTAACGGCGGTATAATTTGCTCCCTCTGAGTTCAATCTTTTATTTTTCCATTTTAAAAAAAGCCTCTCTTTCTGTCTGTCATGTAATCTCTCTTTCTCTCATTCCTCCCTGGCTGCTGTCTGTCTCTTTGCACTTTCCCCTTGATCCGTCCTTCCTGTCCCCCCTTGCATTCACGTCCTCGTCCATCTCTTCCCCTCTCCCCCGTTTCCCTCTCCCTTTATCTGACTCTTTTGCTCTCCCCACCAGCACTCTTTATGAAATGCAATCATAAACAGCCATAATGCAATATGTTTGAAGACGCTGCAGAGAAAAAAAAGAGTGGACAGGCCTCCAAGAGGACATTAGGACACTGGATGAGCTGTAGATAGATGTGCGTGTTGGAATTATGACTCAAAATTCCCATGGCTATAAATAGTTAAGGGAGAAAAATGGAGCAAAGATAAAGATACAATTTTATTAATTGCCTATTTTTTAAGCTTTCATGGTTTCTAATGACATAAAATGAAATGGTACCAAATGTGTCTTACCAACCTGGGCAGGTTTTACAGCTTATAAACACTTTCTGTCAAAGCCTTTCTTTCTCTCTTTTTTTTTTTTACATTTGTTGACCACTCCTTCTAAAAAAGGCTGCTTTTTGTGCTCATCAATTCATTTTTTTAAATCAAATATCCCCGCAGACTTCGACCTTAGATAAGTGTAAACAGCTCATAGCCCCTTCTGATAACTGTTAGCTGTCCACTTACTCAAATAAATTCACAGTAGGATGTTTTCACCAAGAGATGTCTAAAGACTTGCATGCATTTTCACACACACACAAATATCCCTCTCCCCGTCTTCTCCCTCTGCCAAGGTGAAGGCTTATGAATAAAGTTGTCCTACACCAGCAGACACTTGGCAGTGACACGCGTCCTCTGGCTGAAAGGCTCTGAGCGAATGCTACCTACTGTGCCAGCCGGTCTTTCCTGGCCTGAATCTGACAAGAAGGGAGCTACATCTTGTACACATACAATAAAATGAGAAACTCCTGCATCAAAAACACAGCCTCCCTAGCTTCGTGGTATTTTCTATTATGCTTCTTTTGGAGTAAACCTGGAGCTTGTGTTTGGTTCACCTGTAATAACACACCCACACAGGCAAAGTCCATGTGATTTACATCATAGTGCTATTTTCAGAGTCAACGCCTCCACAGTGCCGGGAAAAGTGATTCAGGATTGGATTTACATAGGTTTTTTTGTGTTTGTTTATTTGAAATTCTTCGCTGATCCATGTTACTGTCATATTGGTAAAAGACTGGTATTTGACGTCAAATAATGGGATAAATTGTTCTCTGTTCATCCAGTTCTCATATCTTTGCTCCAAATGAAGGTTGATGAAATCCTATGTTGTAAATGCATGTGGTAGCTGAAATTTGTCCTCACATTTAGTTTAATACAAGCGTATAACTTAGTTCTCTCAGCCTGACTATTTCATCAATTACATCCATAACTGTAACCCTCTTCTTCACTCTCTTGCATCACAATGTTGGTTTGATTTCCCTTTTCCATCAGGATAAACAAAGGCCACCTCCCCAAGTGAGCCTATGCAGATGTGGCCCAACATTTGCTAATAGTTGGATCAAATGCAGTGTAAGTGTACACTGTGCTTGGGACAGGAATGAAACAAACTTACCAGCTGTTCTTTTATTGGAAACCCAGTAGTTTTAACGTTGACAGTTCTTTTATAAAAATATTTTATTTTTGTTCTATTGAATCAATTTTAACCTTTTGTTTTATTTGTTGGTATGGTGGCCTTTCATTAAAAATATTGATCACAGGGAATTGTGAGATTGTGTAGCAAAATAGCAGGGATCCTGCTCCTTTTTTTTTTTTTTTGATATTTATTTTTCCATGTTTTTATGTGCATAAGTGTGTTTGAGTCTTTGTTGTTGTGGTTGTTGTTGTTCTACAAATGACCCACTGGGGAAATGTCTTGAGTCTTGAGTCGAGCAATTCGATTGCACTTAATCACTAATAACTAATTTGGTCTGATATGACTCTTTAAAAGTTGCAGTAAAGCAATTTTAAAAGAAAGCTTTTAAAAAGTGAAAAATGACTACAACCTTATTATATACACCCACAGGAGATCTGTGTTTTTCTGTGTTTGATAAGAGAAGTAATGACCCTCTAACACATCTGATGTGGGGTTTTCACATAGTCGTGTCTGCATTTTCAAGGTTGTCATGTTCGTACTGCATGTCTGTCATGAGGCAAAAAAGTGGGACTACTGCCACTTTACTAGAACCAGCAGAAGATGCTGTGGTCATAAAGGGATGGACATGGTCTGCAGCAATACTCAGGAAAGCTATGGTCTTTGTTGGTACTAAAATGAGCCAAAAAGAAAATCCATAACATTACATCACCATCATCCTTATAATATTGCTACAATGGTGTAGCAGGAAGGAACCATGCTTTCAGGTAGTTTCCACCAAATTCTGACCCAACTATCTGAATGTTGCTTAAATTGAGTCTCATAATGTTTCCATCTTCTATTTCCAGTTTTGGTGAGTCTGTGTGTATTGTAGCTTCAGTTTCCTGTTCTTGGCTGAGAGGAGTGACACCTGATGTGGTGTTCTGCTGCTGTTAATGTTGCCTTTCTATCATATCCTACCAGCCTGCCTGTTCTCTTCTGCAATAAAGAAAACATTCTGGTTCTCTTTTTCAGAGCATTCTTTGTAAACCCTAGAGATGGCTGTGTGTGGAAATCCCAGGAGATTAACAGTTTCTGAAATGCCAACAACCATGTCATGTTCAAAGTCACTTGAATCTCCTTTTTTCTCTTATTGATGTTCAGTTTGAACTTCAGAAAGTCATCTTGACCATGACTAGATGACCAGATGTACAGAGTTACTGTCAAATGATTGGCTGATTAGCAATTTGTGTTGAGTGACTGAACACGTCGACCTAGTGAGTGTAATGTGCAAATACATCATAAGAAGCTCTCATGTTTATCTGATACAAAAAGCTTTACTCCGTCTTTTTTCCTGCAGACTGGGCTGGACTGGAGCATGTCTGTATCTGTTTCAGAATCCTGCCATCGGTTATTTCTGTAAAGCTGGCCTGGCCAAGATGGCGAGTGTGTGCCGAGACGGTAGTGGTATGATCGCAGCATGGTGAGTTAGCCCTGCTGTGCACCATCAATTTGTCTCACATTCTGTGCCCTCCATCCCCCACCCTCTTTCCTTTTTTCTCTCTCTCTCCATGTTCCCTCTTTCTAGTCAGTGCCTGAACATGCACACACACATACACAGACACACACACTCCTGAAAATCATGAATCTTTCATGCAAGCAGGCTGTATAATCCCTGAGGCGTGCTCTCTGAGACCCACACGCAACCGCCTCCATCACCTTGAGAGAGAGGGAAAGCCATCACTAGGAGAGAGAGAGAGAGAGAGAGAGAGAGAGAGAGAGAGAGAGAAGGCAAGTGACAGAGAGATAGAAAGATAGATGGAGAGTGGGAGACGTGCATAGGGTGGGAGGGAGGGAGGAGGTAGTGGAGAAAGAGAAGGAGAGGAGGAGGGAGGGCAGCGACAGGAGCAGCACAAGACAAATTGAAGGTGTTAAGTAGGACCTGGCTGGAATTACTTTCCTTCTTTTGCTACTAAGGGAGGGATGAAAGAGGAGGGAAGATAACAATGAAGAGTTGCTCTTATTCTTGGCTGCTGCATTCAGTGTGTCATTACTTGTCATTGTCTGCTGGAACCACATTTAAAACACACAGAGAAACATGTTGAGACTCAGACACAAATACATAAATCAAGACATGCAGATACATATTTATGAAAATTTCCATCCTACAGCTTTGGTTTACACACACCCCATGAGTCGCTCACCAAAACAACCTCCTGGACGGTTGGCTATCAAGCATCTTTTGAAGTCTAACATTTTATTGCTTTTAGATTATACAGGTATTAAAGCCCTTAAAAATGGTACGGATAGCAGTCAATAGGCTGCTGCACTCAAGGCTTTTCCAGTAGAAATCACTTGAAAAGTTGGGCTTCTGTTACAAATTTATAAACACCCTTTTAATAAAACAAAGCAAAAACTAAATAACTTTCCAGAGAAAAGAAGGCAGTTCACTGGGCATCACCTCAGCCGGGAACAGTTTGACCTGCTTTGTAGGAAGAGACCAAAGGTGACTTCCCACGCTGTCTGCATCAACTATCCAGCAACGGCCTCATGTAGTAGTAGGTTCATAGCAGAGATTCACCATAGAAACCATTTTTACTCTTAAAAAACAAGAGGAGATGCAAATGGGTCAAAGATTGTCTACATTTGACTGATAACTGGAAGGGATTCTTACGAACAGAAGAGTCAGATTTTCAAGAACTTTTGCTCCAACTGTCATGTTTATATTCATCATCAGAGAGATAAAAACTCAATCCTCAGTGTTTTGAATCCACTGTGAGGCAAGAGGGAGGATGTTTTGGGGGGGGTTGCCGGAGGTAAAGTTGTTGATCTTTGTATGAATCCAGAGCAAAGTCAAGCTACATTGATATCACTTCATCTGTCGGTGTCATGCTCTACCTTCAGGCACTTCTCATGCAGCAAGACGATGCTCTAAGCACATGGCACAAAGTCAGAAGTCACAGTTAGAAACATACTGTGTATGAAAGTGTGTGTTCAGCTGGGTCTGGATCTTTCTGAAATCTTTATATACGAGTTGTGTTTGACTGATCCCACAAAGTCTTTACATCATGCCATTGAAAAGAGGATTATTACTGTTGATACCATAAAGCAGCCTTTGGGTCCCAAGATAATTTCATGGGGCTGCTATATCATTGTAAAATAAAAAAAAGTCTACATTTGTAAAGAAAATAATGAATTGGGATCTTTATTCATTCTGTCAAAATAAAGTGCAAGAAACAGCGAGACAGTTTTTTTCACCAGTCTTTGTCCAAACATTTAGTTTGCACATGAAGTAAGTAAAAAAAATAAACTTTATCATCCCACCAGGGAGGTTTGTGCTGATTTGATGTAACCAAATTACATGGTTACATCAAATCACTCCTCGTGTTGACAGATCTTTTGACCACTTCTAACAATGCCATGGCCCAGGGCGATTACAGGAAAGAAGAATCTGTAATTTGACAGCTGACAAAACCAGAGGAAAGAGCCACTGGTCTGAGTCTGCCAAGAGCAAAACCAGATGCCAACTGATTCTCAGTTTGCGTCAAAGTTACTGGGCTTTGTTGTCCATGGCATGGTCAGCTTGGCTCGTGCTTACCAGTATCATTACAGTTTTCTCATCCAGCAGTGACCTTGTACATGTACATTTTCACCATTTTATTGGCCACTTTATCAGACCACTGTCTTTGTCCCAGCATAAGAAAGTAATGAAGTTTATCACAACAGTACTGTATGTCTGACAACATAACGCTGTGGACTGTGTAGGAAAATTAAAGACATTCTGCCATTTTCTTTTTGAAGGAAGACAATCATACAAGTACTGTATATGCAAATTTATGCCTTTAATCTAATAAATCCTAAATTCCCTAAACTTGGGGACAAATTGTGCCAAAATGGCCATTCTGGAAACCTCGTCTTAACTGTCCTAAAACCTCTCTAATTTTATTTTGCTTCACTTTATCAGAGTTAGCCTTTGCAGAGATAATGTCCACATACTGTAGAACTTAATAGTAATGATTATTCTTTCATTAATAATCTCTATATTATAATCAGAATTACTTTTTAAATATATAATTGTATTTTCTCTCATTCCAATCTTTCTGGTTATTATATTTTTGGATTTTTTGCCGAAGTATTTACTTTTTTATATACTTGGATGAAGTAAGGCAAAAATCTGTTAAAAAAATAGGCAATTACTTGAATGGGGTTATGTCTGATGATACTACAGTTATCTATATAACTGTAATAATATTAGAGCAGGCCAATAGTCTGGAAATGCTTTCTGTTACACATGTTGACACGGACTCATAAAGGGCATCTGTTCAATCGCAGTTTCTGATCTGTTCATTCAATTGAGAAAACACACAGAAAAAAATGAATCAGAGCAACTTTAGATGTATTAAATTTTACCCAAACACGCAAAAAGATTAAGAAATATCTTAACTGTAGAGCATGCTTTAGTTCATTTGAGTCTAGCTTAGTGTTAAAATGGAGAAATTAATTTCATTATCTGGATGTTTTGTTCCAGTTTTGGGAACTTTGGTTTTGCTTGATTACAGTGAAAGCAGAACTATGCAACATTTTTACCGCTTTTCTGAATCCTTGTGAAGTTAAACAGAGAGTTTATGGAGTGATTCGATGTTCCCTCACCTCCTCTCGGGGTCTCTGGGCTGAAAGCAGCACTTGCAACTCTGCCTAAACCCGACCTGACACAGATCTCGCGATAACACAATCTGCTTTACAGCACTCAGACCTCCTTTCAACCGAGCTGCAAACAGTGCTAGTTTAGAGCAAGTCAGAGCCAGACTAAGCATCAGTTCTTTGGCTTTCCACCATCTAAACACCAGCTCCTCAAAACTGGCTCTACACAGCCAGACACCGACTCTGCCAGACAGGAGTTCAGAAACGGTTCACGTAGTTTGCGTCAGTGGTTGCAGCCGGGCTTACCTGGCCAACACAAATGTGTTTATAACCAGCGGTGCAATGGATTAAAAATAAACTGGACCGAGGAAGAAACTTGTTTTTTCAGTGTTGAAGAGTCCCGCACAAAGAAGGTAACATTCATTGTCCCTGTTTTCAGCCGTGCTGTCTGTTCCTCAGTCACGTAAGCAGCAGGGAAACTCTCCCTCACTATGCTGGGCGTCGTGGTGAAGTGACACACCGAGCTTCACGGACCGCCCCGGTGCCTCAGTAAAACACCAGTCACGTCTACAAAAATTAAATAAAATTCATGTTCTTACCTGCGATCCACCCAAACCAGAAAACATATAATCTGTGGAATATTTACACGGGTAAAACGGCCGCTGGAGGACAGACAGGACTCTGCTGCTACCAACATAGCTACTACAGTAGCATCAACAAGCTAGTAGAGGCTTAGAAACATATTCAGGGATCAGAATAGAGAAGAGACAGGCAGAGAAGATGTCTGTGTGCTGTGGGGGTGTAGGGGGGATGTATGAACTTTATGACAGTAAGCTCTAAAATGAGACCGGTAGGGGGGAGCTCCGAGCTAGAGTTGCTTAGTTCTGCCTCAAACTAACATGTTTAAATGCATAGTGCAGAGTAATGGAGTTGTGGACTTGGAGAAGGTGTTCGACCGTGTCCTCCGGGGACTCCTGTGGGGGGTGCTTCGGGAGTATGGGATGCCCGGCCACTTGGTGAGGGCGGTCTGGTCCCTGTTCGACCAGAGTCAGAGTCTGGTCCGCATTTCCGGCAACAAATCTGAATCGTTTCCGGTGAGGTATTCTGGGCACGTTCCACCGGGAGGAGGCCTCGGCTGGCCTGGGAGCGCTTCGGATCCCCCGGATGAGCTAGCTAATATGGCCGGGGAGAGGGAAGTCTTGGCTTACCTGCTCACACTGTTGCCCCCGCGACCCGAGTAATATGGTATAGATAGGTACTAGAGATGTGTACGACTAATCAACTAATCAGTAGTTGAAGCTGCAGGCAAAGTCAATGGCTTTTTAAAAAGTCTACTGTTAGTTACTGTTAGTGATGCCAATGTTTTGTACGCGAATGTACCATTTCAACTTTGACTACGTTGGTCTTTGTTTACCTGCACTGCACTCAGTCTGAGCCTGCAGTTAGATGCACAATAAATAAATAAAGGATAGCCTACTGTAGCTAATAAAGGAAAAAAGTCTTTATTAGCTTGTATGCTAACGGTAAAGTTAGTGTTAAATGCTAAAAATGTAGTACTACAATATTACCCTGACTTCCTTTATACATATCATATTTACCTTTTTAGCAAGCAGAAAGCCAGCTGAGGGTCCCGTTTTATTCCCAGAGCAGATCAGAGATCCCTCCACTTATCCAAAGCTGTTCCGATGTTGACTCCAGTTTTACTCCTGCATAGTTAGGCTCCAATTTCGCCCTTTCCTTTGTCTTTCAGGAGTATATATTGGTGTTTGAGAGGCACTTGAGGCCACTGGTTTACAGTCAGTGTCTCAATGATTCTCTAATGGCAGCGGAGTCAACAATACAATACAGGCAGCCGGAGCCCGAATCCCTCTCACTGAGCAGCGTAGACAGGACTACAGAGGCAGCTGAGGTGAATAGAGATTGACTCATCCTACACATCTGGCAATTGTAAGAGGATGTTGGAGAAACAAAACAAAAGTATTTAGCATTTCAACTTGTGCAATGCACCTTTAAGCATGGTGTTTAATTCAGTCAGCATATCCCCTTAACCTTTTATCTTTTATATGAAAAAAGGGAGAGGGAAATGTTTCTTTGCATTTTTTGTTTTCTTTGGAATAAGAAAAACATGAATAAATGTTTTTTAGCAAATTAGTTGTTATAAAAGTTAATAATAAAGTGGGCTAATAGCAGTGAAACGGTCAAAATTTGAAACAGAAAAGGGAAAAACAAACACTTTCTTTTGGTATTACATACCCGAAACAATTGGTAGAGATGGTTCGTTCAGGTTTATTTAATCAATTCTTTACAAAGATTAATGATAATCATTGAAATCACTGCTCTACCAAATGGTGAAGGAGGACAACCTCAATGTTTCTTTGACATGCTTTCTCATCTACCACACAAAAAATAAAACAAAATAAAAACACTTATTCATACAACAGACACATTACACACACTCTTCACAATTTTACTTCAGGAATAAATTATTTTTCATTTCACATTTCACCACTGATGAAGTCTTGATTATGTCATGACGAATTGATAAATTTATATTGATTGTCCCAATAATTAAACTTAAAAATTACCAGCTAAACTGCACTATGGCTTCAAGGTTAATGAAGAAAATAAAATGCTGCAAATTGGAGCAGGCTGTCTGAGTTTTCATCCGGCACACTGAACAATGTGTCATGGTCAAAAGAAACAATATCAAACTAGATTCAGTTTGACTCTGGAGGAAAATCTAACCATACTCAAAATTAAGCCTCTTTCTCAAAGTAACTGATTTACTATGACAGGAATTAACAAGACCGTCTGGGAGGAAAAGGTACGTGTGCAGACACATGTATAAAAGGGACTGTGTCTTTGGATATGTGTGACATCATATTGGTGGTGTAGATGCATGCAATAAGAAGACTTTTATTAGCATTTTCATTGTTTTACAGTGATGCCTCAATACCTCCAGCATACACAAACAGCACAGGAAAGGTCAAATAAAGGAGAAGTGCTCCTTCATATCCACATGGACTCAACTAATACTACTGATATTGTGTGGGGATGTATGACAGCAAGATTGTGCTCTATAAGTGTTTATGTTCAAAAGAAAGTTTTCCCTTTTTAAAAATTAATTCTGAGGTTTAATGTATCAGGAGAACAGCCAGGTCTTTAAAGGAAGTCAACCAAACTTCAGGTGATTAAAAAAACAGCTGTCATCAAGCCACTCCTTAAAAAACAACAACAACTTAGACCAGTCCCTCATGAGCAGCTACAGGCTGATACCAAACCTCCTGTTTCTCAGGTTATAGAAAAAGCTGTTTTCCAACAATTATACAGCTTCCTTGCTGACACTAAATCACTGTTTTGATGTCTACCAATCAGTTTCCGGCCACATCACAGCACTGAAACAGCTCTAGTTAAGGTCTCTAATGATATCTGCTAACACAGATAGCAGAAAATTTTCCGTCCTTATACTGCTGGATCTCAGAGCTGTATTTGACACGGTCACCATACTATAACGTTGTAGAAAAACTGGGCAGGACTTTCTTCCACTGCAGTTAACTGGTTCGAATCCTATCTAAAAGACAGGGACTACTTTGTGTCTATAGGTAACTGGGCATAAATCTGAGCAAACTCAAATAACCTGTGGAGTTCCCCATGGCACCATCCAGCAACCCCTGCTGTTCAACATCTACACGCTCCTACTTGCTCACATTATGAAATACAACAATAAATGTTAACATAACTATGCTGCTGACACGCAAATCTAAACAACCATCACACCAGGGGACTATAGTTCAGTACACTCACTGATCAGGTGCATTGATCAGATTAGAGACTGGATGTGTCCAAACTTTCTTCAGCTAAATGAAGACAAAACTGAAATCATAGTCTTTGGAGCCAAAGAAGAAAGATAAAAAGTCTGCTCTCAGCTTCAAACGGCTAAGTTATAAACCACCAACAGAGCCAGAAACCTGGGTGTAGTCATGGACTCCGACCTGAACTTCAGTCGTCATATCAAGACAGTTGTGAAGTCGGCATATTATCACTTAAAGAACATATTGAGGATTAAAGGACTACTGTCTTCACAAGATTTAGAAAAACTTGTCCATGCATTTATTTTTAGTAGACTAGACTACTGTAACGCTGTCCTTACAGGTCTCCCTAAAAAGTCCATCAGACAGCTGCAGTTAGTCCAAAATGCTGCTGCTCGAGTCCTCACTAAGACCAGGAAAGTGGATCATATAACCCCAGTCCTCAGATCTTT
>JAVQJG010057401.1:0-16396 GCA_036024015.1 Craterocephalus amniculus | reverse complement strand
AATAATAATAATAATAATAATAATAATAATAATAATAATAATAATAATAATAATAATAATAATAATAATAATAATAGGGAAGCGTTAAGACGGACTGGGTGGGCACCGTGATATTAAGTAGAAGGCCCATCTTGAGTTGTGTAAACATCTCAGGGCGGTGGAAAAAGTTCATGCCCCGGTCCATGTAAGGCGAAACCGGCTCAGTACCGCAGGCCACTGCACGGACATTTAATTAAGACGACGTGCGGAGGATTATAGTGATATTGGGCCTGTAACTTTGTCTCACAATGATCATTCACAATGTTGTACGTCATAGCTCTTGACAGCGGGGGAATGTATCGGTTTGTCTCTACTTTGTCTTTTTTTTATTTAAATTTAAATTTATTTTTGTATAAAAAGAATGAAAAAAAAAACTAAATAAATGCAAAACTAAATTCAAATATACTTGCTTATCTGGTTTCCTTCCAGGATTTAGCCTCATTTCATTCAGTTTTGCATGTTCTATTATGCTATATGTGTTTATAGTACATTGCAAAGAGGCAAGAACTATTGTCTGTCTCAAAGAAAATTTAAGTTAAATAGGCTATATGTAAAAAAAGGTGGTTCTTAAACTTTAATCTCCCTTATTTATTCTCTCGATGGGCCTTGACGCCCAACATATTATTCAAATATTTTGATGTAAGCACACTTCAGGCTTGGTGCTGGTCCCATTTGGTTTCTTGCATGTCTTTTAAATGCGCTGCTTGAATAAATTGTCACACATTAAGCCCAAATTGTCTTTAATTCTCGCCTTACTGCGATCGCATTCAGGCCCCCACTGCAAGTGATGCGGTATCTTTTCCTGCTTTGATCTTGCACCGAACCACTACTATGGAGATTTTTTGCCTCCCTACACTTTAAAGATATTCAAGCGCAAGCAAATCACGCCACTTGGTTTAGGATCGTTATAGCCTACAATTATAAAAAATAATTGGATTAAAATCAAATTCCATAGGCGGCCATTTGAAATAAATTCTCTAAACGCATAAATGATTTAAGCGATTTAGTTAAGGTATGTATACCGAAAATGTCAATGTGAAAAATTCTCTCTGGTGTCGATTTTCCCTCAGAACAACTACATGCTTTAAAGAAGATGCAGAGTTTCGGGATATGCATCCATGATCTGATTGTGTACATGTGAGAGCCTTCCTCAGTCACGTCTGAAGGTTTTGGCAGAAGTGGGCTGGGAGTTACTGACACCTCCTAGTTTTTTTCTAAAAGCCAAGAGTGTGGCCAGCAGCTTTCTGTTCTCGTTGCATGGCCCAACTTCCCATTGGATGACCCGTGTAGTTTTAGAGGCGGAGCTTCACTGGCAGCAAAAAGGACGAAAGAATTTAACTTCACGAAAGTCCTGTGTGGTGACGGATGTCCAAAGTTCAGGACTTTTTCGGTTTGCGTTTCATATGGTCTCAAGGATGGGGACAGACTAAGCACAGCAAAACTGCGCCGCGGTGAAGAATTTTTCCTCCTTTTTTCTCTTTTAAGTCAGCAGCGAGGAGCGGTGTTTCCGCGCACCTCAGTCTTCAGAGGAGGGAGGAGTGGGGCTCACTCTGCGCATTTTGGGGCTTTATTTTTTTTGCCGGATCAAAGTGAAGACATGCAGGCTCGCTACTCCGTCTCCAGTCCCAACTCGCTGGGCGTAGTGCCGTATATCAGCAGCGACCCAAGCTACTACCGGGCCGCAGCTGGTGGAGGATACACAGGGATGCCAGCACCTATGAACATGTACTCTCACGCGGCTCATGACCAGTACCCTGCCAGCATGGCACGAGCGTATGGACCATACACCCCCCAACCTCAGCCCAAGGATATGGTCAAACCCCCCTACAGTTACATCGCGCTAATCACCATGGCTATCCAGAATTCGCCTGACAAGAAGGTGACCCTGAATGGGATTTACCAGTTTATTATGGAAAGGTTTCCATTTTATCGAGACAACAAGCAGGGGTGGCAGAACAGCATCAGACACAATCTGTCTCTGAATGAGTGTTTTGTCAAGGTGCCCCGAGATGATAAAAAACCCGGTAAAGGCAGCTACTGGACCTTGGACCCGGACTCTTACAACATGTTTGAAAACGGGAGCTTCCTGAGAAGGAGGCGGCGGTTCAAAAAGAAGGACGCGCTAAAAGAGAAAGAAGAGCGGCTGCAAAAGGACCTGCCGCCGAGGCAGCAAGGCCGGGAACAGGAGCAGCCGGTGCAGGGTTCGCAGCCTGTGAGGATCCAGGATATTAAGACTGAGAACGGGACAGCCACGCCGCCACAGGCCGATTCGCCCACTTTGAGTACGGTTCCCAAAATCGAGAGCCCAGATAGCAGCAGCATGTCCAGCGGGAGCCCTCACAGCATCCCTTCCAGCAGGTCCATCGGTATGGACAACTCAGAACACCACCAGCACCACGGCCAGGCCTCGACACAGGGTTTCAGTGTGGACAACATCATGACCTCCCTCCGGGGGTCTCCACAGGGGGCCACCGAGCTCACCTCAAGCCTCAGCGCATCTAGCAGGACAGGTATAACACCATCTTTGTCCTTAAACTATTCCCCAAGTCAGACATCTGTCTATAGTTCACCCTGTAACCAAAACTCCATCTCCACTACCTCCAATGCAACCTATCATTGTAACATGCAAGCCATGAGCCTTTACGCTGGGGATAGAACCAGTCACTTGGCACCGAGCACCACCGTGGACGAAACGTTGCCAGATTACTCAGTCACAACCACCTCATCCTCCCTGACCCACGGTAATCTAAACTCTGGGCAGGAGGGCCATCATCCTCACCAAGGGAGGCTGACCTCATGGTACCTCAACCAGGCCGGAGACCTGGGCCATCTGGGCGCCACTTACCCAGCACAGCAACAGAACTTCCATTCAGTCCGAGAGATGTTTGAATCCCAAAGAATTGGCTTGAATAACTCACCCGTGAATGGGAATAACAGCTGTCAGATGTCATTCCCCCCGAGCCAATCCATCTATCGCACTTCGGGAGCTTTCGTATATGACTGCAGCAAGTTCTGACCAAAAGAGAAAAAAAGAAAAGCTCAATCTTTTCCACACGGTGTTTGAACTTTGCCATTGGCATATTCCCCTCTCCTACCTGTCCACACTATATGGACTAATATGACACAAAAAAACATTAAAACAGAAAAGACTTGATCTTGGTTTTTCTAAAGAACAGTGTTACTGCAAATAACACGTAAGTCTATTCTTTGCTTCTGTTGCATTATGTGATATGCTAAAGATGTGTCACTTTTTTGGACGTGTAAATTGCATATAGTAATTTATTTCTACACTGTAGCCGGATGTTATGGACCAAACACAAAAGAAGTGTTTCTAAATTGAATTGCCTTAATTGTCCAAAAAATTTTCCATTACCAAAGTGAAAAAAAAAGATTCTGAAAAAAGGGGGACGTGTATATCACCGTACTATTTTAAAGATTCTTCATTTGTTGAAAAGTATTCTGAAGGATTTGCTTGCTTGTTTAATAAATTGTCATTCTATGTGAGTTAAATTTACGCCTCGTTTCTTACAAACCTCACTACAAGCTAGAAATATTTTACACCCTGTGTGGTCCATGCTAGTTTTGGTGTTAAGTTTTTATACCTTATTGTTATTTTGATTGGACCCACTTAAAATAATATTTCAAAATATTAGGAGTAAAAGAGAAAAAAACATTCATTTAGACAACTTGCTGCTTATATTTTAAAACATTTTCCCATAAAAATAATGTAGCCTTTTTCTAACTTATAATCCTCGAGTAAGACAAAACAAATTAAAAGATATACCCATTTCTGTTTTTTATTCCTAAGTTTTTACACTTCTTGCAAAGTCGTTATTTAAGTATAGCCTTTATTTAAACCTTTTTAACAGACTGAGATCAGTCTGACCCTCAGCTATCGAGCGGGGAAACATACACACAGGCACCCACAACCACCCAACCAGCACACCCCCCAACTACTCTCACACACACACATATACAGCACTTTGTTTTGGACTGCGTTATGTGTTTACTGGCGCATACCAGCGCTTACTTAATATCATACCGCACATGCCAAAGATATTCCCCTTGTCACTTCAGTTTTGATGTTCGAAGTCTTGCCGGTGTGATATGATTCTGTCCTGGATGGAGATTATATGACCGTCACGTTACACTCTGTAAGTCTGTTTTATTATGATTATTATATTTAGAGTTTTTAGGGATTTAATTGCAAAGAAGGGTAGAGCCTATATTAAATTTGCACCATTGATGTCAATTTGAGGTTTTTTCTTGTAATCCAAGTTGTCAATTTTTCATACACATTTTTAATGTTTGCTTCAATTAGCTTCTGTAAACCTGTATCATTTAATGAAAAGCAACCACTTTTTTATTTAGTGTTATTATTTCTACAAACGTTCGTCAGTAAAGTCAATACACATGTTAATATTTTGATTCAAAGCAGCCCCTTTAATTTAATTATAGGCTATCTTTTAGATTTGATCAAGTCTTATTTTAGAGGAATTACAACGCAGAATGGGCCATATTATTTGATGTCTCAGTGCATTCATAACAAAAAAGAATTGGACAAACCCGTAATAATCTTGGGCGTAAAATAAAACAACATGTTTAAAAATATAATAATAATAATAATAATAATAATAATTCCCAGAGATTGAATCCCATCTACTGTAATCATCACAGTAATAATATACTATTAATAAAGTGTGTAGCACATCGAGCTTTACAGATTAGAAGAAGCATTACGTCTGTATTCTTTCGCACTCTAATTTTTCTCAGGTTATTTGTTTGTTCTTTTAATCAGAACCACCACAGCGGTAAAATGAGCCA
This sequence comes from Craterocephalus amniculus, assembly GCA_036024015.1. Taxonomy (NCBI): domain Eukaryota; kingdom Metazoa; phylum Chordata; class Actinopteri; order Atheriniformes; family Atherinidae; genus Craterocephalus; species Craterocephalus amniculus. Next base: position 11,533 of record JAVQJG010057401.1, on the reverse strand, counting down.
CAGAGTGTGGCAGACAGACTCAGATCGAAATAATAAATCATGTTGTAGAACAGAGTATTTATCTTATGTACAATCGGTGAAAGTCCGGAAGTTTTTTTTATTGTTTGTATTCTTGCTTTTTATGCTCTTAAAGCATGATCAGCTATATGCTTTTTTTTTTTTTTAAGAAAAAATGTCAGTTCAATATTAATTCCTTCTTGTGCTGGTCGTCCAACTATCCGATTGCAACACAATCAGGCTTATAAAAGTCATTAGATACTTTCCCAAGTGTAGGCCTAATAAACAAACGTCGTGTTAGTCCTAAGATTGATGGCGCTCTTACAGAATGGACCAGGTCAGGAAGGAATAAAATTCAATCAGAGAGCTGGAATCGTTTTTCATGAGACGGAAAAGGCAGAGGGAGACGGGGGTCAATGAGGAGGATGTCGGCCGCTAGAGCACCATCAACAATACAACAGGACGAAGCACACACAAAGACACGGAGAGGAGGACCATGAGACTAGAGCTCATGAGATACGATTTCATATCTTACAATAAACATGATTAAGAGAAAGTTTCTGAAACGATCCATGTGGGGACTAAAACCTTTCGGACGACCTGATGCTCTATACTGTAATAAGCAACGGGCCAGCAGTTTCCTCTGGGGTTAAATTTATCCCGAAGGTTGCCACAAAAAATAAAATACAAATTAAATTTCACTTTCATTTCCCTTTTCGGAGGAGGGTAAGAATGAATTATGTTTAGTTTCTTGTTTACGCTTACAGCTATGTCTCCACCTACAGAGATGGAAGCGATAGCTCTTTCTCACAACAAGACTAATCAGATGGAGCTCTGGGCTAGTTCTCATTAAACACTGGCCCACGTCTTTTTTTGGGGGATTCTTATTAATGCGCAGACGTTTGGCGACCACCGTTTGCGTAGACTGCTCTCTGAATCTTCCTGAGACGTTCTGCCACATTCCTGAAAAAGCACAACTTCCTTCACTGCCTGGGTCAAATAGCAAAGACAAAAGCCACTGTGTAGACCCCATCTTTATTATTCAAATCGGGACAGCATGTTTAACTTTTCCCCCACAAAGGTGCAGATAAAATGAGTCATATTTAATTATTTATTTACTTATTTATTTTCATTGATGCGTTTAAAGATAGTGGGTGAGTACCGGTGGTGGTGTAAAAAAAAGTATCAATTACAGTAGTTACCTCCTATTGGCGTTAATGTAGTCAAAGCACTGACCTTCCACTGGACTGAATCATTGACGCGTTTAGATTTGGTGAGGTGCAATACGGCAAAAGCATTGTTGAGAGGTCAGGCCAAAGTTCAAGACACGCACGTGAGATAAACAACTGTGTTCTTGTGACAACATCATGTTATATCACAAATAAAGTTAGTAAAACTATTAAACTTCACTTTTACGCTTTTTTGATATATGATATTTATAAAGTAGGTAAAGCTAACTATAACCTAGGCTATAAGCTGACTTTTCTTCACATAGGCCTATTATAAGTCTTCTACCGTTTATATTTGCGTTAAATTAGTTTAGATGCATTTACAGTCCTGGATCCCAATTTTACAGTGACCATATCGGCTACAATTCTTTTTAGCTGTAACTATGTAAAAAACTGAAGGTAGTTTATCCGAGGCTTTCCAGCTTCTTGCAGAGTTGTACTACATAACTTTGGCTACTCGTATTTAAGTCATTCCATCCTGCTGGGTTTACAGTGGGAGGGCAGATAAAGACAGACTTGAGTGTATAAATGAAGTAAAGAATCGGTGAGTCCCTACAGACTGTGTGCACCTGTATGGCTGAGTGACCGCAGCTCACTATGGAAAATGCTGTGTTTTAGCTCTCTGTTGCTCCATGCGCCATCTGTTTCTAATTAGGAGCCCATAGACGCAAATTCTGTCTGCTCTGCTGTGGCCAAACGAGTGAAAGGTTGGAGGTCCAACACTTTTTTCTTACAGAGAGAAATAACCACGGCATGTTGCTTCTTATCCCACATAACTGACTATAAAGCTAAATGATATTTTTTTTAAAAAGGAAAAATAAAAAGGGGAGGGGGGGGGGGCGGTGTATTAATTTGGCTTTGTCAATAGACGCTTGATCAAATTGCCTCTGAATTTAACGATGATGCTCAAATCGATCACACAACGAAGAAAGGAGGAGAAGAAAAATAAAAACTCATGCAGTTGGACCTCATAACAAGGACGGTGGGATAATGGTTTACTGTGAATTCAGACTAAGGAGAAACGGTCGACCTGTGTGTAATCCAGTAAGATTGGCGAGGTACCTCTAAAAGGAACAAAGTTCCCTTCAAGTTACCAAAACCTGCTTTTCTGCGGCTCGGGTCTGCGGCTTCTAAATATAGTACATTTTAAGCCCACACAGTAAACATGAACGCTCCAATTATACAGCATAAGATTAAGCATTTATTGTCCAATGTACTTAAAGTTTCAGGACTATATAATTAATGACTCAAAGTCGATGTTAAGCTTTTGAGTTCGAGAGAAAAAGAAATTTTCCATTACGCAGGCCTGGATGCACTTTATTTTTCTCATTAATCATCGTTTTATTTTCGGTGAAATCGTAAATAATCATAGGCCTATGCCTTGATACCTGGATGCATTAAACTCACATGGGAAAATCAGTTTTTAGCCGATTGTCTGTATACTCCGTGAGGACTGTTTAGGCTGAACAAACTTGAACTCTGTGCCATTTCAGAGATGTCCAGCTTCTGCTATTTGAGCCACAGTAGCAGTTGTCTGTGTCTTTCGCGGTTCTCATCTCATTTATAGTGCCACTTGGCTAGTGGGCCATGAAAACGTCAAAAAAACAAAACAAAACAAAACAAAACAAACAAAAAAAAAAAAAACTGATAACATATTTCTGCGAATCTTAAAGGTCAAACAGTTACCGTCTTATCCAAAATGATGTGCTATGACCCCCTTAACCTGAGACTAACGTTGTAGTCATCAAAGATGAATAAATACATTACCAATAAACTGGAGCTGTAACAATGATGTTTACAACAAGATTTATCGGACTAAAGCAGTTACATTTTGTTTCTATACAGACACTTAAATTTATCAAGATGAGCAATATCTGAAAATAAGTTTGACAGAGAAAAAAAGTATATAGTAGCATTAAGAGACAGAAAATAAAAGCGGTGCGTCTTGATGAGCCGTTGTCTTAAATGTACTTGAGTATGACAACTCGACATTCAAAGCCACACAAAAAGCACACTGCTTTTCTGAGAAAATATGATTTCTGACCAAATTCTGAGATAAAAAAAAAAAGCTAATTTATTGATATAATATGAAAAGACTGCCGATTGATTTAAAGGAAATTTGTTGCAAATTTCAATAGGATGTCTATGCACATACACACATACAGAAGAAAAGGAGAGTTGATGATGGACATGACCCTTATAAACGCAGTTCCTCTGTAAAGGAAAAAAAGTGTCACACACCAACCAGAGAGACAGTGATGAATTAGGCTGCAGGATTTGACACTTCTCCTTCAAACTAAAATAAAAGGTGGGAGAAAAACAACCAGTCAGATTTTAGTAGGGTATGCGTAAGGAAACCATAACATCTCATAAGAAACCACTGGCAAATTTAGGTTAGGCCGAGGCTGTTTTGTGCCTTCATGCAGTCTTAAGATATAATTAAAAAAAATCTTTTAGGACTGTTTTGAAAAATGTGTTACATTTAAAAATAACTGGTAAATGTTGTTAATCTTAACACATTTAAAAGAAGCCTATACCATCAACAAAGAAGACAGTGCTTGCAAGAACTTTTTGCTCCCAGGGACATAAAGATTTAACTAATCCAATGTACTGCAGCTGACCTATTAAAAACAGAAACTTTACATCTGCAGATAAAGACAGAGCTGAAAATATGTGATAACATCAATTCTGCCAATCATATATAGCTGTCAGCAGGTCAAGAAACCATCTGATTAAAAATAGCTTTGCTAACTAAAAGCTTCCACAGCGAATCACAGCGGCAACAATAAAACCCTCATTTAGAGAAAATGCGGTTCGTGCTGTTCGTTCCTGTCTTTACAGTATTTTTCACACTTTGGGTAGGTGATTTTTCAGGAGAAGTAAATTTAACAGGATCATCAGAAGTATTTCAGTAGGTTCATTTCCTGACTGCAACATTTCACAGATTGTATGCACTTCTGTCTACAACCTGATGAAACTTGATCCAGCATCAAATATTTATTTGTTTACTCAGCTGATATTCATGCTGTTGTTTTCCAGCTCAACACTGCAGATAGACTGACAGTGAAGACTAACTTATGAAAGTGCGCATATAGGAAATGTCTCTTTTTGAAGTGACAGTCCTGCTCCCCATTTTAGTCGGATTGTAATCAGTCCCTCCAACCAGAAAGGCAGGAAGCAAAAATGTACCTGCAGCTTCTCCTAACCAAAAACACCCCTTTTTCCACACACGTAATTTGCCACGGAGGAGAATTACTTTGCAGAACAAGGTGTGAGGTGAAACATAGGCAAGCAAAAACAAACTGTTTCAAAGAAAAACACTGACCTAAGCCTCAACTGTTGCACATTTTCACAGTTTCTGTGGACTTTCAGTTTATTTAAAGCAGAATTACAAGTGGAGTAGCACACATTTACCGCATAGATCCGATTGGTAAGATTAATCTTGACTCGACATGCAATTCTGTGACCTGCAACAGCATTAGCATGCATTGAAAGGTTGGTGAATTCCTGAAGTATGAAACATCCTGCATTATGAAAAGCACAACACAACTCTTTGCAGTGATTCAGAGTGTATTGCAAATGTCAGCTGTCTGAGGTTGTGTCAACGGACAAACTGCCCTCTGACCTCTGAGAGGAAAACCCCTTCCTCCTGGAGGTCTTTTTCAGCAGCCAGTTGTTTACTCTTCACCCAGTTAACTAATTTTCTTGAGGTCATCCTTTCCCTGTTTTGGTGCTAAAATCAGAACTTGAAAGGGAATCGCAGAAGTGAGGAAAGGTAAGAATGAGTTTATATGAAAAACACAAACAAGAAAATGCCATTTCTTGGCAGATTTATTGTAACATACTCTTGTATATTTAAAAAGGTTAACAAAATTAAGAAAAACTATAAAGTCCTAAGGTTATCATCTATTGAGATGATACACACTGTCTGTAATTCTTCCTGAATCGCTGAGGTATACAGGTGTGATGCTGTCTCTGTGTGTCGCAGAGCAGCCAGATGGTGTTTGTGTGTGATGGCAAGCGGCAGCGATACAGCAGTGGTTCCTTTCACAGATCAGCAGTCATATCTCTGTTCCATCTCCAGGCTCTCTGCTCATATAAACATCCCCAGTCCATGGGCCTCTGATGTTTCTGCCTTTGTGTTTACAGTGAGAAGTCAGGCAAAAACGTGAACTTTTGGACAAAGAGAACAAGGTTGAACAATAGAATGAGAGGCTAACTTCTTGAGTTTGTTCCAGAGAAACATTATACGTGTACTTTTTACAGTACGTTTAATTATTATTATTTTTTTGATCAAAGTAAATAATGTTGAAATAATAATTTTTTATATCAGACTTTGGAAGATATTAACCATTTTGTACATTGACTCATTTGTATTATTGCTTTACCCGTAGCAATGAGATCTTCCAACATTGAATCCAGTGGAAGTTTCATACTCTCATAATGAACCTTCTGGTCTGCAGAACATACTTTACAAGTGGTAGAACACATGTTCAATTATGCTGATTTAGCATAGACATGGACTGACCCAGAAAAAAAGAAGTCAGCGCTCGATCTGTGGCAGTTCAAATGAACAGTTCAGGAAAAGTGTAGTGAAATACAAACAACCCCCACCAACATACACATATGCATTTACACACGACTATGCACAAGTCTGCCAGAAGGGTAAATTGTCTTTGCAATGAAGCAAATGAGATGTAGCATTCACTTATGAAAATACAGCTTTGTCTGAAAATAATCGTGGCAAAAAAATAATCACGCACGTTTCCAATCAAACCCAAACCCCATGCAAGGCTGTGACTCTGACATCAAAGCACACTCAGAGCAATTGTCTCCCCCCTGCTCCTTTTAAACTGCCCGTTTTTCAACTTTGGAAAAGAAGAAAAATCCCCTGTACATCAAAGACGGAGACAGAAAAAGTACTTTAGCCTTATCTTAATTGAGCTGCAATTTTAATAATGATCTTACACATTGGGACTGAGTAGAAGAGGAGGAGCTGCAAGAGGAGAGCAGTTCCCCTGCTTCACTGCTCTATTCTGGTTGTCTAATCTCAGCTCCAGACATGTCATTGTTCTGTGATTTATGATGACCTAATGTTTTGTTTATTCTATGCTCATAAGAGGGCAGATTGCATAGGGCATGCAGTATGGGGAAACATGAAAGTGCTGGAGCTGCATGCAGGACTGCAATCTCCAGCAGTTTGCAGAAAATAAACATCTCTGTGCTTCAACCATCTGGCACAGAACCTCCTTCAAAACTGAGTGCCAGGACTTCTGGCCACTCAGAAGTTTACAAAAGTCCTCGACTGCGTCTTCCATCAGTTGTCATGATGCTGTTATCATTCTGCATGGTGGAGGCTACCCACTCGATTTAACCTCTGAAAAAACACACCACCCCCCCTCCCTCTGTTTTCCAATAATTGACTTGCCTCCGCCACATTAGAGGGCAAACATATGGGGTATGACAACTGCTTGACGGTAAGGTCAAGAGTCCAGTAAGTAAGTCCACCAGGATTCAGCTTCTGTTGCTGGCTTTCTGGTATTTAGCGAGGCAATCAAGAGGGAATCAAACAGTAGACGCTGAATAGAGGAAATGCTGTTACTGCAAAGGAAAAAGGACACAATAGAAGCTTTGTGCGAGTGATTTACATGATATGATAATGTGAGTGCGTCATTATAGTTTCCTTTATTAGTAAGAAGACTGTTGGTGTTACAGAATCTGCTTGTTCATGTAAACCTATGCTTGTGTTTCTTCCACGAGACTCATCCTGCATCCGACTTGAACAATTTAACTCAAGTGAGTTTCCCCTGAAAGATACAGAAAAGTGTGGTCTGGTGCATGTGGTGGGGCCAGAGAGACAATGGACATATCTTCATCTATAAAGAGGATATGCACAGGTTTCACCTTTCTGATGGGGGCAGTTTAAAGCTCACAGCTCTTTAATCTCAATTGTTCAACCTATTTCTTTTTCTTTTTAAAGTTTATGACCAGATGACTGCATCCATCCAGGTCCACAGAAAACTTTGTCATGTAAAAGCCCCCTTCAGACTTGCTCTGGAAAGTGGTATGTTACAGGCTTTGTCTTTATATGGTTTGCATGCAGAAAAACGTTCTGTTCTTTTACCTCAGAGCTGTAACGGACATTTACCGGCTAGCCTCCATGTCATAAAAGCGGAAATGTTCTGCAACATTTGCTTTGCTTGAACACACCAGAAATATTTAGGACAAGTCACAGCCCAAAAACACTAATTTTAGGACAGCTCTAGCCTTATACTGTATACATTACATAATTGTAATAATAATCTGTTATTAGATGATAGTTGTAGGAGCATCGTAATTAAAACTTTTGGGTCGTAACAAATGTTTGGCATTTTAATAATTTAAAAATATATAATAAATTCTTGTAATGTTCACATGGCGAATATCTTCTTTGATAAATTTACTCCAGCCTTTCATAATACTGGATTCCCTTTTGCATTTATTTTATGGAAGTTAAAGATAGGAAATCTATTTTACTGGAGCACTTTCTCCGTGATTGTGTTTAGACAAAAACAAAAAAAAATTCTTTTGTCTCATTTCTTGTTTTCAGCTTCCCTTTAATTTCTTTCTTTCAAGCTTTGCAGCACAGTTACTTGGTTAGGTTTAGGAACAAAAATACTTTGTAAGATTCAGGACAGGAACATGGTTTGTTTCAAATAAACCACCTCACAATGTTTATCTGGGGCATTGAAAACACACTGTGTCCCTTTGTTTGTCAGGTGCCATGAAAACTGATATGAACAGTTTATTTCAAAGTGCCCAGACAAAAATGTTCATAGCACATCACTAGAGTGAAAAAAAACTGGCTGCATTTTCATTTTCTGTATATTTTGTTGATGGATATTTAGACTAAAGTAATTCTGCTTTACCAGTTAAGGTGGACTAGAGCATAATACAGAAAATCAGACCAGGAATTCTTAAGTTGAAGGAACAAAAGAAAATAGATTATATAGTATTTATTTTTGTTTGTTTGTTTCTGCTGCATTCATGCGGTATATCTAAAACAGACCACAGCTTGTCTTGAGGTGGACTGGGACCAAATTTTCCAGAACTCCTGGATCTGCTTGTTGAATATCTAGGTGGTAACGCTCCCAACTCTTTCAAAAATCCACATGAAAAGAGCAAATCACACTAGAGTTACTTTAAATTAAAATAGAGCTCTGAAATGTGAACATTACCTTAATTTCATTAATAATCTTTTTTTTTTGTGTTTTTTGGGTAGAGCCATGCAGCTGAGGCATTATTAATTTAGGAAATCACCATGTCTTTTAAGATCCATTCACAAGATCATACCCTCTGTTAGAATTTTCTAGGTTGATAGAAAGTCTTTCCTTGACCCATTTATAAAACCTGCAATAACCATTAAATTAAATTAATTTGATGTTTTTTTACAAACCTAATCTTAACATTCATGTCACCAAATAATCGTACACTAAACATAAACCAATCCTCTCAATTTAAGATGTTTAATTTAATGTGTTTCATTTATTTTAAGGCCATGACTACAACACAGTGTGATGGAGATGCCACTTCTGTAAATATTTTTCTCCTTCCAGTCTGACCCTTCAAAATTCAATATGAAAATCCCATCAGATAGGAATTTCCTCCTTCTGCACCAGCAACCAGAGCAAGCGACTGCTACATTCTTATCTTATCAGCAGCAACAATCTTGCATCACGTCGTGCCCAAACAGGGAGAAACCTAATCTTAATGAAAGTGGTAGCTTGAAGCTCCTCCACAAATATTACACATTCTCAAACTAATGTGGAGCTTGTTTGGTCACCAGCTTGGCTCAAACAAAGACTACTTATCCAGCAAAGGAGAACAATAGAAAAATCTTCTTTTTCTCTTAATATTCCCTCAACTTCCACTCCATTTTTATTCTCTCCGGGCATAGTGACATGCATGACAGGGCCAGTGAAGCAAAATGAGCTGCGTCTAGGTCTGCACAGGAAGCACAGGCAAATCAGAAATGTTGTCCATTAACGACAGCTATGCTGCCGTCAGAGTTGAGAACAATAGGCACGGGCTCCCCTTGCACTGGGAAAAACTTAGTCAGCCTGCAATCTGGTTTGCACTGACAGAGGAGACAACATTAAGAGGTAAATGAAAAAAATTAATCTAGATGTTTCATTTACTCACATGAATGTAGAAATTGCCTCATAGGTTGAAAAGCATTGGTGTGACCAATAAAAAATCATATTTGCCCTACTTTGCGTGGATGTCCTCTACAACACATCAGTGAAGCATACACATTCTTGGCATGGCTTTTTTACACAGCAGGAAACCTAACTCAGGTTGCCCCAATGCAGAGTAAAAGCTAGATACACTACGAAAACAAACAAAGCAGGGAGACTTGTTAATGTAATACCACAGCATACATTATTGTGGTGGAAGTATTTTTCTCTGCCAACATAAATACATTCCATTCTCACACTGCACATGCAGGGAATAAAATGCAATCAATAATGTAGTAACAAGTGTAAATAATGTCCCCTGGAGTAGCTGTAATGATGATAGATCCAATTGCTTCTGTACAGAAATGTGCTCAGGCTTCCAGTACTCACAAAGAAGGGGACCATATAGGTTAGAAATGGCTGGAACCCCCAAGGACTTTTTATAGTAATGGAAAATATGGAAACACAAGGCCACACATACACATACGTTCCCTGCTGGAGGGGAAGCTGGTCCTTGAGGGTGCTGGATGACATCAGCACAGCAAAAGTGACACCATTTATCACTGACCCCTGCGCTTGGAGACATTCATAACATCCTGATAGGAAAATCTTCTGGAAAATAATTGCTTGGTGTTTGATAACACCTTTTCTTTTCTCCTTTTGCGTGTTGTTTGGAAAGTCTCCTGTTGTAACGTAGCAGTTTGATCTGTCACTTTCATTCAGTTGCCATTCATTGAAGCATTGCCACTGTATTTATATATCTCTGGATGATTTTGAATGAAAAGATGCCCATTCAAACAATGGATGCCTCACTGGTTCATATTTGGTTTGGTTGTTGTTCAAAATTAAAAAGTATGCAGCTTATTTGATGATAATCATATTCCATCTCCTGTGGAAAGACATAGGCCATCATTGTGATCCACAGATTAGCAACAAAAAGAGGACATGAGAAAATCTTTCCAGAGCCCACTCACTGGGCCCAAAGGTTAGTCAGGCTTTTTCCAGCTCAAGCGATGCACGGCGTCTCCAGCAGTTATTTGTAAGTGACCTGCTCTCACTTTTGGTCTCCTTTGTACTGAGCTGAGAGTGAAGCGTTTGTCATAAGTCAGAGGAGCATGGACTGCAGCCAAGGCTGTCTGTGGGTCTTCCTATTTTGACACCACAAAGCACCTGCCCTCACTGAAGCATGGCAGGGTGCGTAGAGAGAACAATAGAGAGAGGGTCTTTTTCCAGCCACTCCTCTCTGGCTGATCCAGTGCTGTCCTGTCACTCAGACCTATTAAAGGTCAGTGTAGCTTACTACTCTCCAACCCTTAGGAGGATGCTTCCTAATGGATCTTGCCAGTTCAACACTCACTTTTTCCTTTCCACCATCACTCCTTTTTACTATCGGAGGTCCGAATAGGGGATATCCCAAAAGGAAATGGCTGAAGTTTGAAGGAGGTGGCTGTTCTTTGTATCTTCCTCCATTACTTTTGGCATTGTCTTGGGTTTTATCACTCTCATATGTAATGTTGTTCTGGGTACTGATAACAACATTTCATAAGACATCACAGGGCCCGCTATTTCAACAGAATTATTTCTAAAATTCTGTAAGTGAGAATTAGGAAGTCGATAACTGACTATCTGGCTGTGAAAGTGTCTGGCACATGGCAAATGGTTTATATGTGATACCAGTATAGCTACTGGGAAGAATAAAAATTTGGTTGTTCAGTTACTGAGGAGTGTTATTATTAAACAACAAGGTTAACCTCATTAGACTTTTTTGTTTTGAAAATGTTGACATGACAAAAGTGTTTCCATGGGTGTGTCTGCATCACTTCTATCAGCAAACAGTAATGACACATTTATAATAATGAGGTAGCAAATTACTTTTGACACTAACCCTTTCTCTTAATTATACTTTTAAATTCATTTAAAAAAATTATACAAAGATTTCATTAATTCTTTTACCATCCCTGCCTGTTTTTTTCAGTTCGGGGCTGAACTGAGCAGCAAGACAACAGTGCCAAATACCAAATACCACACACACACATACATATATGTATGTAAATGTGTGTGTGTGTGTACATATATATATATATATATATA
>JAVQJG010057396.1:0-21967 GCA_036024015.1 Craterocephalus amniculus | reverse complement strand
GTGTGTGTGGGTGTGTGTGTGTGTGTGTGTGTGTGTGTGTGTGTGTGTGTGTGTGTGTGTGTGTGTGTGTGTGTGTGTGTGTGTGTACACTAATGTGGTGCTGCTTCAGTCAGTCTACCTGTTGAGTGATGTAAGTGACAGAGAGTAAACAAACTGAAGTGATCCTGGTTTGCGGTCAGTCAGAATTACATGCACTGATCATAAACACACACTTCTACACTCACACCGTTTCTGCTGCTCTTTTCAGTCTCACTGGTGTGTTTCATGACTGCAAAATGCGATTGGTCCACCCCAACGCTCACACACACACTCAGCCCAGACACCCTCCAGTCATCCAAGGATAATTACTATGTGATGCGTCTGCGAAAGCGTGTGTGTGTGCGGGTTCTGCTTGCTGAATGCGAATGTGCCATCTTGCTCATGCGTCCTCTCCTCCACACATGAAGGTTGTTTTGTTTTTGTTATTTTATCCTCGGGGGCAGCGCCGACAGTCTCTGAGGCCGTCGATACGCGTTGTCATTTTTATAGCTTATTATTGGGACACGCTGCTTTGGTGCAAGACAGTCTGACAAGTGATAACAAGAGCCAGTGAGGGCAAACATCAGAAGGGGGTGTTAACAAGCTTTTCTTGATCCTTGGATGTTTGTCGTTCAGCCTGCACACTTACACGTTGGTAGAATCAATCAGCTGTGGAACAGCTTAGATCTGAACTGATTCGTGATGCAGAAACACCAGCTGGAAAACTTACATTCCATCATCTGCAGGTCATCCATCGAAGCTCCAAACTTTTATTTGTTTCTTTAAATTTAGGCGCATCTCTTGAATGTTTTGGCTTTTTTTCTATTAAATTCAGTCAATAGTTCTGCCCATGCGGCGTCAGACGAGCTGACAGCAGGCTTGAAAACCTCGTTTGTAAATCGTTACCAGTACAGAGTCTAACGAAAAGGTTTATTGATCGCACAAGATTGTAGCACCAGGCTTCATGTTTCTAAGTCTGATTACTGCTCTGAGTCCATTTCACTTTCTCATGATGCAAAGCCAAAGTTATGGGCTTAAATGTTCATGAAAATGGCCCAGATCTGAAAAGTGAGCAGGCAAACTTAAAAAGATTAGGCTTAAATTTTAGTCAGCCATAAAAAAAAAAAATTACTACAATATGTAATATCTGCTACTACTGTATAGATTTACCTGTTAAAAACAATGAATAAACTATATTTGAATAAGAACCAAGAGCCCCAAAGGAGGTTTTCATTTTTCAAGCTTTAAAAAAAAAAAAAAAAAAAAAAAACTTCTTTTGATGACTTAATAAGCAGCAGGCACTGAAAGGCTTTCAGAAAACACCACTGGCCAAAGCGGTGAGACTCTGCATTCCTGGTGCTGTGTCAGCGGTTTCTCTCAGAAGCCCAGAGGTCTAATGAATCAGTGTTTGTGCCGCAGGTTTGATTCCAGTTTGTAGCGTTTTTCCATATGCGGCACCTTTTTTATTTATGTATGATGTATTTGCTAAGAGACATGACATTTTGCTGTGATTCCTAACTTTAAGATAAGTAAAATTCTCTTTTTTCCTTGGAAACTGTGATGCTCCACTGATCAAACGTTAAGGAGCTCATTAGTCGATCATCAGTTGAACCAACAACTAAGCAATGATCAGTTATCCGTAGAACAAGAAACTATGTGGATCATATGTTTGTCTCCGTCTTTGATTGTGTTTGTGTAAAACATCGTACAGGTAAATGGCATCTGAAATATCACAAGAGCTTTTAAACCTTCTTAAACAAAGACATGCCTTGCTCAGGGGTTTAGGTTGGGGTCTCAGAGCAGCTTGATGCGTTTTAACAACCTGCCAATCTCTTCTTCTACTTCCTTCACTGCTCTTTCATTTCCTATAAAAAAGATTTAAAGATGAAACAGTGGTTTTATGGAATAACTCCACACGTGTTGCTGGTTTTACCTTTTATAGACCTTTACATGAAAGACCTCTCAGCTTGTCACTTCTGCTTAGAGCCATTATAGCCATATACTGTCAACATTTCCTATCTCCTTTTCAATTAATAACATAAGAAATCAATAGTGGAAAAAAATCATTTAACACCAACTACAGCATATTACTGTATAAACTGCCATTTATGTTCATTTTTAGTCTTCATCTGCTTCATATTACTTAATTATGTAGTTTCTATGGTTTTTATATTCTCTCTGATGTATTATCATTTCCCTCCCACTCGAGGTTGTGTTAAACAAACGTGTCAGCGTCTTCGTGGCCAATTTTTCAGACAAAACACTCCATAAAAGAACTTAAAAGCCCAACTTGAGTGTAGTTTATTCTATCTGCTAAAGAAAGATCTCCTGCTGTAAAGAATGGGAAACCACCCCTTCAAAGGCGAGCAACTTCAAAAGTTTGTGGGCCAGCTTTTGCCACAATAACAAAGGCTGCAGCCAGCTGTTTTATTAGCAGCCTGTCAGCAGAACAATAATGGTGATTGTCGCATGCGTAGAGGAGGTGGGGTGGTGGTACATCTCTGAAACTAAATGGTGCTGCTAACCACAGAGCAAGACTTATAACACAGGAAATTAGCTGCTGTTTACTTTCAATGCTCTGAATTATTTGTAAAAAGGCCCCATGTGGGCTTCCCATATCAAAGGAATTAACTTTCATTGTCACTTTTTTAGGTTTTATTGGCGTGTCCTTAGGATTTGAGGCAGTGTTTGACCCATATGTGGCCCCCAGGACTGTATGCTGCAGTGCTAGCCCCACAATAATCCCCAAATGACCCAGAAAGTCATATACAGAGCAGGTGGCCATGTGGGCCATAGGCCTAATGACGCAACAATGGCGCCATGTGGATAAGAAAGTGTTAAAGCCTGCAGAAGAGGACCACTACTCACCAAGTTTAAATTCTGCTGAGGGGTTTTATAAAAGCTGCCTTTAAGGGAGTGAAATGCAGACAGATGATGAATGTTTCTTAACATAAACACATTGATTGATGAGTGTTACCCAAGAGAAGGGCCGATGCCCCACCGACCGTAGGATAAAACAGGCAGAGGATTAGAATGAGTTATTGTGTGTAAGTATGTGCGCGCGTGTAAGTGAGATGATGAACGATGCTGCGGGAGTCTTTAGTTGCTATAACTGCATCATTTCACCCGGGATTCTGCTCAAGTTTTTGCTGCACGCTGGATGTTTGGGACAAAAGAAAAAAGGTTGAGAGTTGATGCATTTCCCAGCGTGCAGATGCATTCCTGCAGCCTCTCCGGAGGACAGCGTGTGGTCAAATGGGGTAAACCAAGATGACAAACCCAACGAACCGCACGGCTCTGTGGGACATCGTTTTCCAGATGTGGCCTCCGTCTCACGGCCTCTGATGAAGCCCTATGAAAGTGTGTGTGGGTGTGTGTGGATGGGTGGCCTGTTTACATTCCTCTGATTCTTTAGGGGAAACTTGCTCTGTTTTTCCTTTAGCCGTAGCGCCTGGGAGTGTGCGTGCGTTTGTGTTTGGTATTTTTAGGCTCCTCTGTGGGACACAGTCAAATCCTGAGATGGGAGAAACAACACGCAGCTGTTTCATGTTAAGGATGATGTTTACGTGTTTAAAATGACACGTCTTTTGTCGTAGCTCTTTCAGTCCTTGCAGGTTTCTAGGAAGTCTTATACAATAAATTTTTATTCGAAGTAAGGGGTGGGGTTGCTCATGTTATTTCTGAACTGAAGCAGCTTAGGGAAAAATCGGCAATCTTTCTCTCTGGCCTGTTCACGCTGTTAATTCCTCCTCAATAGATGATTTCAAGCCCTACTGTGTCAGCTGACGCTAAACCGGACGCCTTCTCTATCTCCCTCTTGATCTGTAGAGGCAAGGATCACATGCACTTCTAAATGTTGTTTTTATTGCCTTTAGGAGAAGGGGGAGAATAATCCCGGAAGAGCAGCTGACAGAAGATGAAATTCTGCTAAGCGTCTCCTTAATTGTCTGTTTTGTTCATTTACTTCCTCTTTTGAGAAATGATGCACTGAGTAACAGCCTGACCGCCCTGATAGCCTTCCTCACAATATTTGATGTGTCACTGATAGACACTCAGGAAGTAATCAAGTCATAGATACAAGTCGTTATAGCTGTAATGTGCTGCTGGGGGTTGAGTTATGTGGCATCAACAGACTAAACTCACCATCCACTGAACCAGTGGGGTCAGATCAGAGTGGAGCCGCTGGCTTTTACAGCTTGTGTAAAGTATCCCGGCCGCTGCTAATGGCCTAACATGAGTTAATGTAAGGACTGTTGAGAACCATTTGCAATGACTCTTGATTTCAATGGGCACTATGAAGCAGTGTGCATTCAGACAGGTGTGCATAGGTGTGCATGCGCAGTATAGATGGCAAATTTAAAGGGGCTATACCTAAAAATATTTAAATCTTTCTAAGAAAAATGGTTTCTCCACGGTATATTATATGGTAAAAGGGGGTAGTGGGACTTACCTCTTTTTAATCCATAACTTTCGTAACTTCCAGATGCCCTATGGGAACGCTCTTACTGGCTGATCGGAATCTGGAAATTAAGGAAGTTAACCCCATTGGCAGAGAGAGCATCACGCCAAAGCTAAAAGCTAGCTGCTTTCGCTAACTAAATGGCCTGGACTCGTACAAATGCGCAATCAATGAGCCATTCATTTATATGGACTTCCCCCTTTTACCACATAATATACTATGTAGAAACCATTTTTTTTAAATAATTAAAATAATATCAGGTATTGCTTCTTTAAGGAAATGCCTGAAAGAAATTGTGAAGAAACAAAAACCATTAGATCAGAGATGCCAAACATACAGCCCCCCGGCCAAAACCGGGCTGCCAAAGGGTCCAATGTGGCCTGTGGGATGAATTTGGTCAAAGGTACCCCAATCAAAATGTGAAATACTGATTTATATTGGTTCTAGATACCAACAATGTCATTGCTTTAGATCCATTGTGATCTGTTAGCTGGAATAGTTGTGATTAACAAATACATAAAATAAATTAAATATGTAAATGAATAAATATGAAAGAATTTTTTTCCATGAATGGAAAAACATTAAATGGATTTTATTTCAAGTAAATTGTATAAATAAGAAATGTCAAATTTAGAAATGAGAAAATTAAATTGATTTTATGTTGATGAACAAATTTTATTTTATTCAATTTATTCAATGTTATTCATTTATTCTATGTTGTCACTTTACTGGTCCGCCCCACTTCAGATCAGACTACGTCGAATGTGGCCCTTGAACAACATGAGTTTGACACCCCTGCAGTAGATGCATAAAATGTGAATGCAGCTAATAATTACTTGGGTACTATTTCATATAATAATTTTTAATAAATGTAATAATTTTAAGTATTACATGTTTTTTAAACTGGATATCAGTAGGTGACCTAAGTGGTCTTGAATATTATTATCTTTTATTATTATTATTATTATTATTTTTATCTGCATAATTATCAAATTATCTTGTCATAGCAACAACAACAAAAAAAAAACACACCCAAACACAAATTTAGAAAACCATATTGGGAGGAGCTTTCCTAAGCCAATGAGACCATCTTTTCTTCCCTGATGCTCCTGTTACCAATGAATTGCTACCTGTTGGCCGTTGAGGTTATTAAAAGTCAGGCTGAAGTTCTCTTGCACTGCTTCTCTGTCTGTGTGAATATCTGAGCGTCACCTCAGTCCGTCCCTCACGTCTTCCAACATTAACCGCCTGCCGTGTCAGAATGGATTTGCCGTTGGCCACCTCTGCCTCGCTGGAAGTGTCGGTGTGTGAAGGGGCCTCTGTCGCATTTTCCCTCTCAGATTGCTGCCTGCACGCTGCCTGCGTTTAATGTATTCCTTCACTCATTCTGGCTTACTCCCCTCCATCCTTCTGTCTGTCACTCTCTAATTGGTTCATCTCTGTTCGGATGACTTTGCATGTGTGTGCTCGTCCGTTTGGCTGTACATTTTTGAGTCTTCTTCCCAGCGTGCATGTGTGGCGGATCAGTCATGTGCATGTGTGACTGACAGCAGATTTTCCGCCACCAGCAGGCATTTTGTTTACTGCTCTGATGCACATTCAGCTGCTTCATTTGGTTTTCAGCTCTCTCTTGGGACACACTGAGCTCCTCTCATTAACTGATCTGAGCAGGGCTGTGGCAACCACTGCCTTTTTGCACATAAAAATCCTGTCATGTTACATGGTTATCTCTCAGGATTTGGCTCCCATGTAGGTGCTGAATATTGCGAGCTTAGTTGTGCTCTTAGAGATACTTCTGCTGTGCATGGTAATGTGTTTTTAGGGCTGCACGATACGGGGAAAAAACTAACATTGCGAATTCTTTTCTGACCCAACTATAGGAAAAAATACAGTATAATTTGCAATAATAACACTCCAATGATATAGAACTGTGCAGCTCTAATGCAAACTGTCTGTGATAGAAGTAAAAGACTGGTCTGAAATACTGAGCAAGTTTACATGCACACTAAACATCTGATGATCACCTGATTCCTACCGTTATCAATAGGATTAAGTCCCAGGATTCAGATTTCTGATTTTGATAGTCATGTGAACATGTGATAGCTAGCTTCAAAGTTGTATTTCCAATAGAACACAAACAACATCATATGTTGGAACCGAGACATTTTACCATCTCATGACGATATTAACTCATTTTGAATCAAAAAGCTGGAACAGCGGTAACTATGGCTGGAGAAGTCATTAGGAGAGAAGAATTTTACAACTAATGAGGGGAACTGGCAACAGGTCCGCAACTTGTTTGGGTATGAAAAGAGATCAACTTTATTGGTTGGCATGCATATTTTGATCAAAAATGCTTTTTGTGAGTGGTCTTCATCATGATTATGATGATGGTTACTCTTGGTCTAACTGTAGACTTTAGACTTCAGGCTGTGTACCGAGGCCACAATAAAAATACCTTACACAACCACAGTAACTGATATTTTCAGCCCATTTTTGCTCATATGTGCATACAAGCCACCAACTTTAAGTTTGTAACAATCCAAATAATTCATTGAACATCAGTTTTCGTTTTTTTTCTTTCTGACCTGACATTTCCTCCCTGCTCTGAATTCCCTCCCGGCCTCACCCGGTGAAATACGGAGCAATCTTCGGCTCGTGAAATGAGAAATCAGATAGAATTTTGAAAAAGCTGAGGACGGAGTTGTATCTGCCTCGTGCAATCTCCCAGAATTGCTCATGCATGCACTTCGTCTGAAGGTTGCCATGTCTTGCAGCAGCCCCCACACTTGCTCATATAGAGGTTGCCATGTATGTTTAGCTTCAAAATTCACCCCCAGCCCCCCCCCCCCGACTGTCCACCCCGCCCCCAAGCTGCTGTTGTTGCTGGAGATATGCCCTCTGAGTCCCTGCAGGCTTCCATATTTTACCATATTTTTACGGGGCAGCAGACGTGTTGAACATGCAACGGTCTGACTCGGGGAGGAGCCAGGCTCTGAGGGTGTGGATGGAGAGGTTAGGGGAGAAGCAGAGAGAAGATAGATTCCACTCTTTCTAAAATACAGCCATCAGAGCCAGGCTTTAACTCTAAGTGCATCCACTTTGTGTTGATGGGAACATTTCAGGGGTTTCTGAGGGTCAGACCTCCTACCAGTTGCCCCGTCTAGGTCATCTAATCAGCCCGCCCCTGCTGTGGTTAGAGCCTTGTAAAGATAGATCACATTTCCATTTCAGTTGCTCATACACTCTCACACATACACACACACACACACACACCTATTAATTCTCTTTTCTACCCTGTGCCCTTTGTCCAAACCGTGTCACCGGAGGGAGATAAATGAAGTGCTGCATGGCAATGTCCAGAGCAGCCACGGCTAAAGGTTCAGGGTGGGGCGATCAGACTTAAAGAGAAGAAAAGAGGAAGAAGAAACAGAAGCATGTTGGTTTTTTGTTTGACATGCCGTGTGTGTGTGTGTGTGTGTTTGTCTTTTCCATGTGTCACTAAGGTGCATGTGCATTTGCCGGATGGAGCGTCTTGATCGACTGAGGGCATCTGTTGCATCTCATTTGCAGCTTTTTGAATGAATTACCTCCACAGATTTCTCTCTCTCTCTCTCTCACACACACAAAACAGCCTTCATCTTATTCCATTTACCCTGATAATCCCTTTATCTTGGCAGCTATTCAGCTCATAAAGGCCAATGCCACTGAATAATGATGTGGTCGTATCTACTCCTCATTCACTCTAATGCTAATCTGCGTCTCAAGGTGACAATGATAGAAACATTTTATGCATGCAGCCGTTTCCGGGCCGAGTAAATCTGCGGTTTCTTTGTCAGGGCTGCGTGTGCATCTGCTTATGTGCGCATAGTTAATATTTCCTTTTGCTTTGGAAGGAGCAGAAAGGTCAGTTTTGGTTAGAGTGACACACTTAACATAAGAAGATGCACTCAACCTCACACAAAGACAGACACACTTTGCAGCGATGTCGGCGCCCTCAGTTAAAATGCCTGGAGTTCAACAGTTCAGTCTCCTCCCCGGACTCCCTGTTACACTTTCAGCAGAAGGTCACTGACAGTTTGAGTGGCAGCTTCTGAAATCATTCCAATAATCGTATCTTTTTTTTTTTCATGCTCCTCGCCTGCATTCACATATTTGGATATCACGCCTGGCTGCTTTAATCGCAGTAAATTGCTGCACGGTTACTCAAAGCGCATTTGTTTTTAGCATATTATTAGCAGCTGAGTGGCGTCGCTGCCACAAAGCCGATCACTTTGGGGATTTAACGCTGTTTTTGGAAACTTTTTAACGCATTCATGGGCGGCTGTATAACCAGCCGTTGTTATTGTAGTATGACAGAATCTGATGACAGATGGGCGAAGTTCTTCACACTGACGGTGCACTTCTGCTTTTCAAGGAAAGGGAGCGTGAAAAGAAGAGAAGCTGATATGTCAGGGAAAGGATGAGAGGTGTATGAAGGGGAGGTAGCAGCACTGAAAGCAAGAGGTTTAGCTTCATTTTGTGACAAAACACTCACACGATGACTAATGATTTAAGTCCGAAACGACTGCATCCGGCGTCGGCAAAGATGTGAAGACAGTTAGATGGAAGCATGAGGAAGAGGGAAAAGGCCTGCAAAAATCAAAGAAAAATAACCACAAATTTAAATAATGCTGGGAAACAATGCAGTTAATGCAGCTAATAAAAGCTTTTAGCTAAAGGGAAGTCACCACTCTGCTGTCAGAGCAAATCAGAGGAAAACTCCTCGAGATGATCCAGCTGCCCGTCAACTAAATTACAGCTCAGAGCTCATTCAATTTGAGTCCCGTACTTCCTGGTTCACTTGTGTCTTAGAGAAGTATTTACAAGCCTCTGAAGACTTCAGGGTCAGCCCGGTCCTCCAAAAGTGGACAGAGGAGGACAGGAAATGAAGCTTTCCCGTGGGGCTGTGTGACATTAACTGGAGGCGGATTTAACAGACGCGCACAAGTGTTTACACAAATGCTGCAAAGCAAAAGCTGGCATAGAGTAGTTGCTGTAACAGGGAAGCGTTAAACTGCCCGGGGAAGACGTCTCATGTTACGTTTACATGTCCCCAGCGGAGGATCGATGTGAATGTTGCTGCCAGCAGATGCAGCTTCTGTGTCTTGTAGCAGCAAAAAGCATAATCCTGAGAGGAGGAGGAAGGGGGGGGGTTGTTAAATTATGCAGTTTCAATATCCCCATTTAGGGAAGATGGGTCAATTTGTCATGCTAAAACCATTAACCCCTTCGGCTGACTGGTGTTACCATGGCAACACCGACACGTCCCTTGATGAGAATCATCGGTTTCCCGCCCTCGCACGCACGTGCACACATACCTGGGAACACATGCAGAGGGGTGCACGAGTGCCGAATTAGATTGAATTATATAGAAGGTAATTGTCCTGTCTTGGTTGCCTGTCCTCTCATACACACACACAGACACACACTTCAACACCTCTTCGGCTTTCTCTGTTTGCGATGATGCTTTTGATTCTCTGCATGCACATAGTCAGGTGTTGGTGCACCTGATTGTCTCAGACAGGACAGGGTCCGTGTTGCATTGCAGCCGTGGGGAGCTGCATTTCTCCCACCCTCCCCGGAGATGGATGTGTGTGTCTGTGTGTGTGTGTGTTTCAGCCTGTTTGTCGACCTGCGTCCTATTTTTTGTGTTTTTATTCTCGGCTCCTTTGCTTTACTCGTGCCTTTCTCTTGGATATTGCGCTCTCCTCTTGATCAGATTCTGCTTCCCTAGGGTGCAGTGTAGTTTTTATCCGTCTTCATCACTCCCCCTTTTTTCCCTTTCATTAGCAGCCATTCCCTTCTCTCTTGGCTGCAGTCCCTTCTCCTTCCCCTACCTTCCCCCATCTCTGTCACCCCCACATGGCCCTCCGGTCAGGACACAAGATGGTCAGTGGTGCAACCGGGCTTTTTTTCCCCTCCTCTTTTTTTTTTTTTTAATTTACACAACGACCAACTGGTAAATTGTTTCCAAAAGCAGCTCTCATTAGCTGGAGCCATCATGATGGCTCACAAGCACAGCAAATTTATTTTGCACTGTGTGTCCCACCTTAAAATGGGTTTCTATAAGCACTCGGGGGCAAAAAGTAGTGAAGTGTGCAATGACAGGATCACGAGCTGGCAGATCCGATCAAGCTAAGGGCAAATTAAGGGTTTCTTTTCTTTTTTTTTAACTCTTCACCTGGAACTTAAATTTCTGTTTAAGGGCTACAGGATAGTCCAACCGTGTTCAACACAGAATTGTAAGTCCCTTTTGGTTTTGCTGTTGCTGTTACAGGTACAATTAGCTTTTATTTTAAAAAAGTAACATATTTAAATTGCTTAAAAATAGGATGGATAGAGAACACTGCTGTAGGGAATCTGTCAATCTGAGTAGATAGAAAGTTCTGGAAATGGGTTCCTCTGCACTGAATAAAAAGAAGGGCTCATTTATGCTCGTGGAGCATAAATAAGCAGTCACACGTCGGGGCACAGCTTTCTGTTTTCTTGTAGTCATTTTGCATGTTTCCCCAAAGGCAGCTGGGACAATTTGCATCCAGCAGATTTCTGTGGTTGCAGTAAATGTTTTGACTTCTCAAAAGCAAGAAGAAATCCTGCACCTTTGCACCTTTTTCTGAGGCAAAAAGCTGTTCCAGCAGCCAATATATTAGTTTATTAGCATTTGTGTACCTCGTCTGGCTGCTACTGCTGTCTCCCTGCTTGCCTTCTTGGTCATTCTTAGAAGGATCTTCAAGTGATGCCAGAAGGATAAAACTGTCCTTCACTCTGTGGGCATCCTGTGTATTTTGTTTCCATGTGTAGTGGTTTATAGTCCAATTAACAGTTGAATCTTTGCCATTAATGGATTTTCACTGCACTTTTAACCTGAGCTCAACCTGATGCTTAATTCTGATGTTATAAAAGCTTTTAGTATCACTGTCAAATTTTGAAGCTCATCTCAACTGCAGATCTGCTTAACCTTTGTGCGGACAAGATAACCCACACAAAGACAGCAAGGCGCTTTCCCAGTAACAAGCCCTGGACCACCACTGACCCACAAAACCTGCTGACCGTGTGAAAGTGTAAGTCTTAAAGAGGGAGACGGGGAGGATGTGTGGTCGAGAATGAAAAAGATCCCAGGCCTCCTACTGACAGGGGATCAGACTGATGGAAGCCTGGATGAAGCTGATGCTTCTGTCCAGAGCAAGGCTTCCCAGGATTCCCAGGGTCCTAAAGACTCTGCACTGAACAACAAAGTTAGTTTCTACTGCATATTTTTAACATTAGCCTGAGTCAGAAAACAATGTGCTTAAAAACTTCCTGCCATGTTCCAGCACAAAACTCAACAATCAGGATTAGACGCCTACAGACCAGTTGTTCTATGATTCCACCTCAGGAGGCTGGTCTCTCTTTGGTCTCTGTGGATTTTTTTCATTTTTCTTTCAATTCAGGAATACTTTTTCATAAAAAGGTGTGAAATTTGTCGGCTGGCTCTAAGGACGGTTCCACCTCCACAGAAATCTGTTGGTCCCGGCTTGATTGGTCGAAAGAATTTAGTCATTTTTTTCCGGTAGGGAGCTGAAGGGGGGAATGTTTAATGGCATCTGTTTATGGAAGGCCTCCTGCCCGTCTTTTATGTTGTCGATGATCTGCATGTCATGAAATACTCTTTGTACGTAAACCCTAGTTTCATGTTCTAAGCGCAGTTGATAAGTTTTCATCTGCTGCATCAGTGCACCAGCGTCTGCCTCATATTTCACGCTGGGTTCTAGATGTAAAGCCTTGGCGTGGTTCACTTCTAACTGTAACTGCATCTCAATGTTTTGGTTGCATCATGGCAGTTTTCTACGAGATTTGATGGCAGGGAGCATCCTAAGCAGGTTGCTGACAGATGCATCAGGTTCCTGAGCAAGTTTCCACCTGCTGTCTCAGGTCACTAACATCCGTGTCATACTTAACAGCAGATTCTTGGTAGGATATCACAACGTGAGCCAGCTTTTCCAGTAAGCATGTGATAGTCTTTGTAGATTTTGTCGCAGGAATGCAGTCTGCTCAGCTCACCTCTGAATCGTCTCTGCACGATCTAGAATTTCCACCTGCTGCTTCAGTGCACCAACATAGTTTTCATATTTATCATCAAGCTCTTGGTATGCAGTCTCAATCTGATCTAACGCTCTGCAGATGCTTCTCAGTCTTTTATTTGCTGGGATGCAGTGTTGTGTCATCTATCGGCGCAGAGCTTTCTTTTCAGCTCTTGATGAGCTGCTGGTCAGCTAGTTTGTGTGTGCATCTTTTCCTCACAGCGATAAACAACTTAACACTGATTCAAGACTTTACTTGTGGGTTTAGAGATACCATCAATGCTCCTTGGTGGTGTGTTTAGATTCTTGCTTTTTATTCAAACTGGAAGTCTCAGAGACTAGAAAAATAGACAGGGAGATGATTTATTGGAAAAAATACGTTCGTGTTCTGGTGCTTTAAAACACACCCTTAATGGTAAAACTGTTTCCTGAATGATAACTAGTTTTTGCTCATAAAGCATCTAGAAGATGCTTTTGCATCACTGATCTCTTGGAGGAAGCTTGGATTCAAATTCCAGCTCTGAGGGGTCCGGCCTGCCTCCCACATTGAGACAGGAGGTCCTTTCGGTATAGGTTGGGGCCAAAGTTCTGCCAGATGTTCTCGGCTCCCCAGTGACGCTAAGGATCCCCCAGGATCGCAGAGCCCTGCAGCAGCTGGTGCCATTAGAGCTTCCATCACTGGCCTTACTGAGTTTATCCCATGGTGGAGCAAAAATATCCAGAGTTAAGCAAAAGTATATAAACTAGCAGCAAGTTGAGTTTAGTTTCTTTCAAAGGCAGCCTCACTTCTTGTTTACTTGGTTCAAAGCGCTTTTTAGGCTTACAGGTTAAAATTTTCCTTCAGCATTTTCTCACATAGCACTGGCCGAAGGCTCTGGCACTCCAGTTTTTCTCTGAGATCAATTATGTTTAACATTCAGTTGAAATGAAATCTCTGTAAAACCATTTTGAAATCTAGATTTAGCATTGCGAACAACAATTTGACTTAGAAATGGTTCCCTGGTTAATAAAGAAGTCTAAATGAATTTCAGTGACTGCTTCATATTTGTTCTGTTGTCTGAGATTTGATTTGAAATCCACCTGAAATAAAAAACACAAAGTAGGGTCACTATTGCATCAACACGACATCAGTAGAGTTGGATCTATCTAATGCATAACCCCAGTTTACGTTCCTTATTAGTGTGAGATTCTTCAGTGCTTGCATTACATCCTGCTTCATTTGCTCAACGGGAAAAAAAATCCCCAACAAACTGCACTCATGCTTTTGCTCCCTTTTCATAATTTCAGAAATAATACTTCCGGCTTCCTGCACAGCTCTACACAAGCTTCATTTGTCAGAGAAAGTTAAGTTTTCTTCATCCTTGGAAAAAAAAATCCCAAATGGATTATTCATAATTGTGAAGATGCCTCTGGCTCTCCTCCAAAAAGCATCCTGGAGGTGCCACAGACTTACAGCAGCATCCTGGGAAAGTGAAGCACTGCTCGTCCTGCAGATTTTCATTTTTCTTTGTTTGCCTTCCCCTGTCTCTTCTATTCAAAAGATGCACACACACATGTGGTTGGCCTGCGGTTCCTGGCATGCTGCAGTCGGGTAAGGTGTCTGGCTGCAGAGCAGCAGAGCTCAGATGGAAGCCGGCCCGACCTTCCTGCATGGAAGGTTCTGCTCTGATGGAGGCTGCGGTTTGCGTCAGGCTTGTGTGTGTTTGTTGGGTGAAGGTAAAATTCTGAATTCCCAAAAAGCATTCCTATTTAAATTACTTTTCCAGTCATTTTCCATGGAACGAAACAGGAGACAGGCACACTGATTGTCTATTTTCCAAGACTCCTGGTTTCTTTCATCAAAGCTTAATGGTGCCTCGAGGCAGAGAATGACAGCGCTAGAAAGTTTTCTAGTTTTCTAATAATACTGGCCTGAGAGCAGCTTTCCACACAGAAAAGGATATTCTGAGCTTTAATGTCGGGTATTTGTAAAGATTAAGGAATAGTGTGTCCTTGAATAAAAGAGCTGATGGTTTATTCCTTTCAGCTCTTCGTTCAGCAAGGAATTACTGCAAGTCAGCAGCATTATTATCATTCAGAGCAGATCTGTATGTGTACTTTAAAGATTATTTCTATCTTTGTAGCATTTAAATGAAGATTACGTAGACTTTTAAAAATAATCTATCATTACATACATATTTGATTTGTAAATCAGACTGCTTATGTTACGCATGTGTTTTCTTTTTATTTACTTTTGACACAAACCTTAGGAAAGGAAAAAAAACACTTAAAACTACGTGAACCTGCAAGTACAAAACTTAGATCTGTCAAGACTGAATTTCACAAAAATAAATAACTGGATCAAGATCCGTATCCACATCTGGAATGTAATGGTGTATTTCTCTCTTTTTATATCTCACAAGTGTTCTCAAGTTGCATGAAAATCTGCAAAACCTTCCTGACTGTATAGTGTACATATGTGTCTTGACATGCCTGCTGCTCTGGAAAATCTCTAGAATACTGCAGGACTTCAAGTTCTTCTACTTGCAGCTTTTGCAAACATTCTTCTTTGCATAATCAGCCCCAATGATCCCAGAACTTCAGGTCATAGATATAACCAGTTTCTGAAACTTGGTGCACATAATTTGACTGGCATGCTTGCAGAACAGACGAGCATGAAGCATCCATCTATAACCAGGTCCATCTCTACATGGGTGGAGAACTCAAATTAGCCAGTGGCTAAATCTGGTATCATGCATCTCTGCTTTTATGAGATTGCAAATGACAAATAAACACAAAGAGGCATTTCTGTTATTGCACAAGAAAAGAGAAGTTGAACAGTACACTGTGTGAAAGAAAAGAGAAACCACGAGCGCCGTGTTATAATTTGCTTAGCAGAAACATCTGCTTGTGGTAGAGGCCTGCAATGACTATGACGTGGATATAAGAGGATACGGCGCTGTTTGGATGTTCCAGCGGATGTGCAGCTTAACCAATGAGTCAAGCGTAAGTGATAAAAGAAAAAAAAAAAGATTCACATCAATTTAACTGAGATCAATTTAACCCTAACCCTAACCCATTTTTTAGTCTTTAAAAATGTGTGACAGACCACTTTCAAAGCCACACCACTTTAATAAAAGACTGTTTCTCTGTAAGTGGAAAAATTGATGGATGGATGGATGGATGGTTTGGATTTCAATATTTGACTCATTTGATTACCTTTGAAAACTCTCTTGAAGTATATATAGAAATGTACTTAGTCCTGGAAATTGCCCCTTTTGTCACTAAGAGTATTTTTTGTGAGTCAACATCAGTTTGAATCGATACAGAATTGCATTGTCACCCGAAGAATCTAAATCAAATTAAGTTGAGTTGATGTCAGATTCAAATCCTTAAGAATTAGCTTAAAACACAATTTTCACAAAATGTAAAAATAATCTTAAAGGGTAGTTTTATGCACTTTTCTCCCCATTTGTAGCTGT
Organism: Craterocephalus amniculus; assembly: GCA_036024015.1. Classification (NCBI taxonomy): domain Eukaryota; kingdom Metazoa; phylum Chordata; class Actinopteri; order Atheriniformes; family Atherinidae; genus Craterocephalus; species Craterocephalus amniculus. The sequence goes on along the minus strand of JAVQJG010057396.1, from coordinate 5,927 downwards.
TCTTAACATGTTGTTAAAGTCATGGTTCAATCAAATAGGGCCTTAGGTGAAGCACTTCAGCTGTTGCGGAGCGCCTTATTTTCCCTCCGCTCTCGAACATCCCACTGAATGGGCGGCAGCCTTGAGGCAGCAGAGCGGCCGCTGACTCCGCCCCTCACTCCGCTGGTGTAAGGAAGTACAGTCCGATCATAAAAAATGCTTCTTAAATGAAAAAAAAGTTTAAGACACCATAAATTATGTTTTTTTGAGGGTTTTTGCTCTTCTCTGGAGTTAAAACAACTCAAAATACACTTCCAAGCACTTAGAAAGGCCAACTTTGCAGGAAATCACCCCTTTAAACCATAATTTTTAAAATTGTGTGGTTTCACTTTTATATTCGAATTCACATAATTACTTCTATGTCTCTTTTCTCTGTATGTCTTGAATAAGACGTGCTGCCATGGACCTGTGAATGCCTGGCAAACCCGTTCAGTGTTCAGTTCACGCTTCAGGTCATTACAGCCATAAGATACGGGCAGTGCTGTAGTTCCTTAGGAGCTTATCACTGCATCACATGGACTTCCTTAGTATCGTAGGTCGTATATACAGCTGCTTAGTCCTGTGCTGAGCGCTCAGACACTGCAAGGACGTCTTGGTGACCCTTCAAAAAGCAGAACTAACAACTAAACTTAACCAAGTAGTAACATCATAAAAGCTCAAATCAAGTATAGCAGTAACACGGCTGAACACACAACTGCAGCTTGATTGTCTAACATGAGTTGCTTTTACAACATCTCTGGATATCCCCTCCTCTACCACCAGAAATAGCGCCGATGGGTAGAGAAAATGTTGCCATGGTGACACAGTTCTGTGGCAGCGGGTAATTATTCTGGTTAAAGTGCCAGCAGAGAGGCATGCGAGCTGGCACACAGTGGCAGAGAGTCACACCTGGGCACCAGCCTCTCAGATCAAATCATGTAATCGGCCACATTTTGACCTCATGTCCACTCATTTCTTAGCCCGGAGGACATAATAATCAAATGGTATGCAATCTGATGTAGAAGTCTGGAGTTTATAACTGAGCCTCTGCCCCATGGGGAGTGTAAAAGTGTGTGTTTTTTATTGATAAAATATGACTGCACATCAGTAAATGTTATATGATGCGATTTAGCAATGATGTCACTTGGTTATTATCCTCTCAGTTACATGAGCTAATCGATCAAGGGGACTCTATTTCTGCCCCATGACACAGTGAAGGATATGATACAGTGTTTGTGGCTAAAGGTGTGTGCGTGTGTGTGTGTGAGTGTGTGGAAAAGGGAGAAAAATTATGTCTAAGAAGTGTGTGAAGCCAATTTTCATGTTGATTTTGCTATTAAAGACACAATTCTATCATTGCTCTCCCACTCACATGCCAGCCCAGCCTACATGCACACACACACTTTGTTCATGCACACACACACACACACACACACACACACACACACAGAGAACAACACTTTCTCCTTCTCTAATTTTTATCTGCTCTCTTCCAGGCGAGGCTGACCCGACTGATCATCCGAGGTGTGGAGGTAAGGCTGTGTTCCCCTGTCACCCGCCGCTCACACTGATAGCAGCGTGAGCTCAGCTGCACCTTTTTCATGTTACAAAAGCAGAAATTCCTCTGTGTCTTTTGTAGAACAAGTTAAAATGGACTCAATATGATTCGCAGCATAACTTCCTCTCTGCTACAACACGATGAAGCACTTCCCCAACTCCCACACTCCCCGGACATATTAGCATAGGCGAGCACAGAGACACAAGGGAGGGTTTCACCAGCGCCGGAGAGAATCCACACCCTCTGTACACACATTACACCAGACAGGGGGGGTAGACAAGGAAAGGTAGATTCATATTCCTGTTGATGTCCTCTGATCCCTGTCATGTCTGCTGTAGTCACTTTGTCAAAGACATGGAGGAATAGAAGAAGGTGTTCAGGAGGAAAACACTCCTTTCTTCTACTCTTGCTTGCCACCTTTTCCAACTGATCATCTTTTCATCCCAACACCGCTCCGTCTCCTCTCCGTCTCTGCCCCCCATCCTCCACACACACTTGCAGAAGCAGATCACACACACAGACACACACACATTGGAATTCAAACCATCCCCTCCACATTTATTTGTTTGACATTTCATGAGCCTGAGGGTAGCATGCAATCTCATCCCCGCCTTCGCCCCCCCTCCCCCCTCTGCTGTGCCTCATCCCTCCCATAAATCATGTGTGATAAAATCATGGCTCCCATCAGTTCAGTGAAACCCAACTTTAGCTGTTAGACGGAGACGTGATGCGGTTCCTGATGCGGTGCGCAGCAGCCGTGAAGCCTCTATGGTGAGGGCCACTGCAGCAGAGCGACTGCCTGCACTGCAGTCTCACGCTGCTCTGCCCTGCCACCTGCTGGCCGTGCCCTGGTATTACAGTGCAGTTGTACTGCTGGTGGATGACACAAAATTAATCTTTGATTTAAAAAAAAAGAAACCAATACAGACGCAATAAGAAGGTGTGAATTTATCCTGCTCATTAGGGATGTGCAAAGAGCATGATGTTCTATCTCTGTTTTGTGTGAAGCTTGATAGATTTTTCCTGAGGTAAACCTTGTTTATCCCCTGTTAACAGAAATAATTTGCTCAAAATTAGCATCTATACAAGATGAGTAATAGGAGATTCAATAATGGTGAAGTTCAGAACACGGTTTTAAAATATGTTTAGAAGCGATTATTCATTGTGGCACCGCTGAATCCATCCAGCACTGTTCTCTAGTAACTGACCAGAGGGATTAATTCAGCCAATCTGAGACGCTCATTTTACACCCAATATCCTTAGTAGCCTGACTCAGAAGCTTTAACGCTGGATCACCATACCCGTATCAAATATACAATCACCAACCACCTTACTAGGGAGACCTAGCTGGGGTTAAGTCAGTTCCCATTTTTCTGTCAGAACTGCTTAAATTGTGTGTAGCATATGATTTCCTTTCCATCCAAGTGTTTGAGATTTATGTTGTATTGATTGTTTTGCTTTGTAAAGATGAAATGGGATAAATGATTGAATTAACAAGGTATTAGAAACTACTGAGTACTGAGAGATTTTGCCCCACACTGACATTGTGGCATCGCACATGTTGCTTCCGCTTAATTTCCACCCTTTCCATCAGAATGTGTCAGCTGAATTGGAAACCTATAAGACCAGGCAACATTTTTCTAATCATCTGTTGTCCAGTTTTGGTGAGTCTGTGTGCATTTTAGCCTCAGCTCTGTGTTTTTAGTCGGCAGGAGTGGCTCTGCTGCTGTAGACCATCTGCTTAGAGGTTCTGCTTGTGTTCAGAGATTATAATCTATAGTAAGTGGTTATCGGAGTCTCTGTTGCATTTCCATCATTTCCAACCAGTTTATCCATTCTCCTCTGACCTGTGGAATCAACAAACCATTTTCATCTAGACAACTGGCGCTGGCTGATTATTTTCTCTTTTTCGGAGCACTCTCTGTAAACCCTAGATATGGCTGTTTGGGAAAATCCCTGAAGATCAGCAGTTTCTGCAATACTCAGACAAGCCTGTCTGGCACCATAAGCATGTCATCACTTAAATCCCCTTTATTCCCTGTTCTCCGGCTTTTCAAATCACAGAATGAGTTCATAACCTTGGAGTGGTAATAGACTCGGATCTAACTTTCAGCACCGATGTCGAAGCTCTCGCCAAGACAGCAGGACATCAATAGAATAAAAAGTTTTGTCTCCCAAAAAGCCCAGGAGAGAGTCAGTATCTTCTAACTTATCTAGACTGCTGCTTGATTTTAATCATTTTGATTCATTTTAGTTATTTTTCATGATTTTAAGACGATTTTATTCTGATTTTATCTGATTTTTGCGCACTCTTGATAATGTCTTAATAGGCTTCTTTTCTGTCGCTTTAACTTTTTATATACTTTTCAATGCTTCTCCTGCACCCCGCCTTAATGTTTTCTGATTCTCAGCTGGAACAAGGCATCCTCACCATGTCTACATGCCTAAATGCATTGAGTTTCTACTATGTGATTGGCTGGTTTGCTTTTTTGGTATAGCAAGCAGTTACACATGAGCATCTATTAAGGTGGCTGGAAATTGTATATAACTTTACATGAAACTCTAAAAGGACAGAATACTCGCACATAATTAGTTTTAGCTCAGATTCCAGTAGCTGTGTTACTAATGGCGTATGTCTGCTGTGATGTGAGCAAAACTGAACAACTTGATGAAACTGCACATTTTAATGTTTTTACTCTTGTTTCTTTTCCCCAGCCGGTACCTGTCCAATGTCCTCTCGCCCCACAGTGTGATGTGTCATGGCTCCAGTGCTGAGTGGAGTGTGGTGGGGGCCGGAAGCCAGCGTTGTCAGGTCGGGGACGGCAGCCGCCGCCAGCAACACGTCGTGGCTGGGAAGCGAGCAGCTGGTTGTGGTCGTCACCCTCAGCACCCTCGTTGCCTTGCTGCTGGTCTCTGTGTTGCTTCTGCTGTGTGCGAGCTGCCAGGGGTGAGCACCATCACACACTCGCATACATGTGATGCAGACACATATGTCACCCTGATTGTTTTTCAAAGAAAAGCACAAGTGAGGAGGTGATACAAGGCTGATGTGTGTTTTGAAAATGACGTCCTGTTGACGCGCTCTGCAGTGTCAGCTGTCTGGAGCAAATCTACTCTTACTGGAAGTGCCAACGCTGCACAAACACCTAAGAGGTCATCCTTAGCTACAGTAATAGTAGCTCCACGCATATTATCCAGCAGCACTGCTTAGTCACAGGTTACAATCCCCGGAGGGGTAATAAAGCTTAAATACAACAATTATGAGTGCGTGTGCTGGTCTGAGGTGAACCTATTATCCCTCATCTCATCCCAGCGTTTCATTACAAGTTTAGCACCATTCAAAAGAAACAAACAGGGTTTCCAATGATAAAAGATTTATTAAGACATCAAACACAGATTTCCTTACTAAGTTCTGTTTCTTTCATTGTTGATTAGCAGTGCAGTTCAAGCTGTTTGATCAGCTGAGCTACAAAGCGCGGCATAAAAAAGTTCACTTTAATTCTGAGCTATGATGATGACTGAGGTCCCATCATAAGTAGACGGCTGTGAAATCTATCTATGAAACATAAAATCGTATGCTTCTTTCATAATGTTAATTAAATTCAAACATCCACAACTTATGTAGCTTGTAGGGAGAATGAAGATGTAATTGTTTTTATGTGCTTCCCAAGACTTAAAGGAGATGAGTCTTGTTCACCCTGCAGAGCGGAGAGGAGCTTTAATGCCCCAGAGGAGCCATTGGTCCGACAGCAGCCACTTACCAAATGATAGATGTTATAAATATCTCAGACGTCCAAGGTTTTGTCCCTTCCTTCTGTGAACATGAGGATTGTAAAATATTAAAAACACCCAGACAACGCTTGTGTTTTTCCATTTCTTTTAAAAGAACTACTCTTTTGGTAGATTAACCAAACTTTTAACAACAGTGGCTGCAATATTATGATGATGATGATGTTTAGAGATATTCAGAAGTGAAAATGGGCAACCTTAAGTGTGGGCAAATTGATATTTATATCTTTGGAATTCTCCTTTACCTAACTATTAATGCTTTTTGTTCAGCCTCTTAAAACTGAACATAATACATGTTAATCCTTCATGACCCAGTATTGTGTCGTGCTACAAATAATCAATCCATTCGGCCACAAGTTGTGCACAGTTGTTGTGTGGTTAGGATTTGTCTAGAGACAAAAATAGTTAAATTAGAGAGAAAAATCTGCTTCAGGTGGAGTTATTTTTGGTTTTAAGCAGACAGAAAACATTGTCAGAATTATCGGATGAAGAAAAAAATGACCATAATACTCTGCAAATCACTTATGGGTATATATATAATATAATATAATATAATATAATA
>JAVQJG010057394.1:0-11706 GCA_036024015.1 Craterocephalus amniculus | reverse complement strand
GGAAGGTAATGGCTGTGTTTACAAATGAAAGGGGGCTCATTTTTGGCCATTGAATTGTTAATTTCGAACCTGGCAGCCTTTTGGCTGTGTTCTGGGCATGTTGCAGGGGTAAGAAAACTGGGTTTTCTAGTGTTAGGTAGCTGGTATTCCAAGTAGTCTTTTTCATCCAATAGGGCTCTAGCCTCAACAGATTCAAAACCCTTAATGGTTTCTTCCTCTTCATCATTGTCATGATGAAGAGGACAATGATGAGCTGTGCACGTCCTCTTCTTTGTACAACAGCTCCGGTTGTAAGACACAGTCAAACTCTGGATTTCAGCCATCCTCTCATGTGATCCCTCTGGAAAGTTTGTCCAAAAGGCGGCATGTTTTTCAATGTGGTGTCTTCGGACATTATAGTCTTTCAGCACTGCAACACACTCATTGCAGAGTAAACATTGGCTTGGCATTTGGACTTGGTGGTAAATTGTACAAATACTTGTCAGTCCACGCAGAATTAAACTGCCGATTTTCCTCGCCAATACGTCGTTTCAGGGTAGAGAAAGACATGCTGCGAATTGCTAATGCTAATTTGTTAACAAATTGTTTTTCAAACGCACCTTCTTAACAACGCAATGCATTGCGGGATAGTTGCTAGGTTACGGTAAGCGTTGCGTTCAATGTTTGTAATAATGTTGGAATTTTATGGAAGTCAGTGATACCGAAAGGTATTTTCCTGTACTGGGACCCAAATTCCAATCACTTGGCATTTGCTATCGGGCCACTCATGGGTTGCTTTCGGGCCGCTATATGAATAGGGTTGCAGTACGTCATCCAGCCACTCCTGAAATCCACAACAGCGGTAACTGTTGAAGTACCTCGCATAATTTAAACAATTTCATGCTTTTGAGTTTCAAATACATTGAGTTCAGCTAAACATTCATCAAAAAATGTACATATCATTTAAAACTTGTTTATGTAAAACCTTGGAACTTGGCATGTTAAATCATAGTTAACTGCTAGCAAGCAAAATACCATATGTTGGTATAACATACCACACCAAACTTTGCAAATTGGCTATCATTAAGTTACCAGGTTACTGCAATATTTTCTCAAAAACTGACTGACAACAGTAAAATTTCAACTTAACATGCTTTCTTAAATTGGATGGCGAGTTTTTGAAAGCCATTAGCTCGTGGTATCTTGGTGAGCAGAGGTTTCAGTGCATCGAAAGGAGTTGCTCTTGTTTCCAAGTAAAAAATTCTTCCAGGTACGGGCAGGGATGTAGAAGAATTGCCTGGTCTTGGCTACCAATGTCCTTCTCGCTTGAACTCTCTTGATTTTCCAACACAGACATCTTAGTATCCAGCCACAAACTTATGCTAACATTCTTGATGGACTCTACACAGTTTGAGTTCTGAACAGGTCTGTCGGAACCAATAGGATGCAGCAATGATATTTGTTTATCATTCTCATCCAACCACAATTAAATTTACTCAATTTCGATGGCGCCATTTGTCCAGATTTTGTTTATGACATGCATAAATAAAATGAAAGCAATGAGGCTATTTTTAAAATGTAAGGAGGAGAAAGTAAAGATAACTGTGCGAAAATGTAAGAAGTTGAAGTAAAATGTTGTCTGAAAAACAAATACTCCAATAAAATCCAAACTTTCTACTTAATTTGTACTTAAATAAGTACAAATTAAGTAAGTATTTGTAGCTGGTGCACATACACATTAACACACACAGGTTAAAATCACACTTGATCATTGATGAATGAAAATATGAATCAATCTAACCATTTTTAATTTAACCTCTTGAACCATATAGGTCCCCAAGATTTTGTTATTGTATCTTTTTTACATAAATTTATATTTATATTGCTTCAACCGATCATCATCACCCAACCCAGTCCACAGATCCTCTCCAATAACTGAAATGCACTTTTCCTTTTTTTAGTGAATTGACAATATCAAGCTGAAGGCAAAAATATGGAAAAAGGATCTACACACTGTTAAAAAAATCCCATTAGCTTCAATATCGGACAACATTGGTTTTTAAGAAACATGTGAACATTTGACATTTTATGAATCCGCCTAATATCAATAAACCAATAAAATTATGAAATTATCATGTTGATGATGAAATTAATTGTTTCTTGCAGCCCTAATGGTGTTATTTTTCGTTCATTTACAGGTGTGAATCAGCTCCCAGAAGGACCAAGAAGAACCCAAAAATCCGAGGAGGTGAGATATATTTCTTGGGACAAAAGTTATTTCCATGAAACTCATGAAGCTCAGCAATCATTCAACTGACAAATAGGAAATCTTTGTGAACTCTCTCAATGTAGAAATCTGCTCGTGTGTGAAGCACAAAATCACAGAAGTCAAGTCCACTTTAAAGCAGTTGCGCTTGGATTTGATAGTAGCAGTCGTGGGTTTTTGATACTTTGATGTCTTGTCCATTGTTGATGACATAGAAGTCTTTGATCGTTGAGGCAGCTTCTACTATGGTCATGTCTCTTGATCCAAGGGGGCACTTAATTTCAAGCACTCCAATTTCCCCAACATCACATATAATAGCATCTAGGGTTGCACCAAGAAACGGCTTCTCTGGTTGTAGCATTGGCCCAGCATTGTGTACATGTGGAGATGGATATTTGTCTTGGGAGCGCTGCTTTGCATTTGACTCATTGGCAGTAACATGGCTTGTTGGCTTTGAAGTGAAGGGTTTAGGTCAGTACATTGACTGGACAAACTCCTCTGTAACTTTTTTTCTTTTCAATATTTTTCCAAATTCAGAGGCTGTCAGCCTTTCATCACGGTATTTGTGCCATGTCTCACCTTGGTCTGGGTCGCCACTTAAATTTCCCTTGCTTCTTTAAGACTGAAACTAGGCTCAGTAGGTGTTGGTACAGTAAAGCAATGTCTTGGGAGAGGTACCTGTGGATGCTGTCAGTAGGAACAGGATACAGGCAGGGACGATGCCTGCTTGTTGAACAGTGGAAGCTGCAGAAAAAGGACATTTAAGTTATGACACATACAGTAATGGCAAAAATTAAAATAAAACTAATAACATATGCCAGAAAGTGCTCAATTTTGTTGTTATCAGCACTGTTGTGCTGAGGTCTTAAAATACATGCCATTTAATCATTTTTTAGTAAATCCTTGATTTCAATTTTTTTTTATTTCTCTTAAATTAATTACAAACTTAGAGGCAGTGTAAAACTCCCTTTTTTCTTCCACATTTCATGGCTACACAATTTTCATTTTTTACTTGTTTCAAATATTATGTGCTTTCTCAAGTGTACACTTTGAATAATTTTACTGATATGTTAGTTGGTTTATGATGCTTGTTTAATATTTTTATGTTTTCCTCCATTCATTTTAAACCATACATTTGTATTTGCAGTGCCGGTACAGGATAAGCAGCCAACTATGCAACACCAACCATAGGAAGTGCCAAATCATCTGGACCAGTATCCACCACTGGAACTGCCCACGAGGCATGTGGAGCAAAAGCTGCTGACATTAAGGACTATGCTGGCTTAGAAGGAGAAATTGAAGAATAAAAAAAAAAATCAGATTCTAACAAGACTGACACCAGAACTCCTGCACTGTAGGAATATTGTAAACTATTTCCAGTATTGTACTTTAGTTATGATCAGTTTAAAAACGTGTGCACTGTTTGCAGTGCTAAATACTGATACAGTTCCACAAAGTTTTGTCAAAGAGGGTTCATCGAGAAATAAATAAAATGTGACTTTACCCAGTGTTAACAAGAGTGATTGTGGAAAGTCCAAAAGTTAGGATCATCCAACAGTGTAGCCTGCAATCTTTATGTCTAAATTCTTCTGAATGGTTGATGTTTCTGTGGTGAATGTTGGAACCAGGCCTTTTTTCTCCTGAGTCTGATTGGTCATTAGAGGTTTCAATAATCAAAATTAAGTAACGGCTTACCAAGGCCTCCCCAAAACCCCATCTACACCCCCCTTTTTAAAATAAATGCTGCCAGCCCCCCAGATGACCTCTGATCGCCCCCTGGGGGTTGGCACTGCTCCAAACATTTAGGATGGAAAAGCATCATCATAATACCTCGACCTACCCAGCAGTGTATCATTAATGCTGCTTTCAACATGGAGCCAAACCTGGATGGAGAATTGATTATTTTCATGACAATATTCATGACATTGTGCTTGACCGGTAAATTATTGAAATCATGATAAATTACGATTAGGTGAAAGGTAGTCAATAGCCAGTAAAATCTGTGCAAATAGCAGTTGTAGATCCTGTTTTGACAGTGACATTAGAGAGGTGGTGAGAATCCATTTCTTTTCTAATCACAAAAGATTATCACTTTAGTCAGTTTTGAATAATCGTTACAGAGGATTTGACTCTTTGCTCTGGCTGATGACTGTATTGACTTAGGTACCGTCCTCTTCTGTCACTGTGCAGCCAGTGAAGTTTGCAGCAGTGATAATAAATCAAGGAATCTCATAAAAACAAATAGATGGAATCAGTTCTTTCATATACACACTGCCTACTGCCTTACATGACACTAGACTGAAGCAAACGTTATATTTGTCTCTCCATTGGACTCATTTAGCAGTGATAGTTACCATAGTGAGTTCAAATTGAACCAAAACACCCAGTTAATGTGGTTGGAGGTGAAATTACTCCTGTATACTCCTGCACTCAACCAACTCCCCGTTAAACGTGAGTTTGATTGTCTGCTTTCTGCAGCAGATTGAATTAAGAAAAGATTTAATGCAATCTTATGATTTCCAGGCAACATAGAGTATTTATTTTTACTATATGAACACAATTATTACGAATTGGGATACTATAAATTATAGATGGATTATTACTCTATGCCACTCCCGCTCTAGTGCACATGTCAGCTGCAGAAAGAGCTGCAGCATTACACTCTGCATGCAGATGCAGTCACTGTATTGTCCTGTACGCATCGATTCTGTCAAAGCAAGGCAATTTCATGTACATGACAATTCAAGGTGCTTTGCATAAAAACATTACAAAACATTACAGAAAGGTTTTTTTCCTTATGTGTGTTTCTAGTTTTAGTTTAGATACACGGTTTGCTAGTTCATCTCATATCGGTGCTCCTGAAAGTTGTCGGCTTTGCCTTCCTGCAACGTGATATAATCTGTTGTGTGTCTAAAGCATAGATTGCTGGTAGGATTGTAGTGTTTTCCATATGATCTCTTTATCTCTCCTTTTTCTTTTTTCTTTTTTTTAATTAATTTTTTTAACTAAATATCTTTTTTTTTCTTTTTTCCTGTTCTTCTCTTTGTAACCTCTTACAGCCTCCTTCGGTAAGCTACAGCAATATAAAGCTCCTCTTGCTCTTGGCAAAGTAAATTTGCTCAACTGCAGCCTGACCATCATTCTGCTTTTTACAATGTTGGACAAGACAAGTAAAAAAAATAAAAATATGAAGGATGGCTATCTGCCTGGACTAATTTGGAAAGGACAGTAAATGGGGATCAACAAGCACCATAACTGTAAGCCAGGGACCCCTGCAAAGAAGAAAAGAGAAACCATTCAGTGACAGTAATGTCTGAATATGCAGTATGTGGAAAATATCCATTGTCGATTGTTTGTTTTACTCAATCTGTATCACTTAGATACAGTAACCTGGATAGCTCAAGATTATTTTAGTTCAGGAACCGCTTTTCAACATGACCCGAATCCCGTCCTAAGGCAGATTTACATTTACATCCCAGGTTTTCTTTCTGAATATGTGGCACTAGTGTTAAACAAGTAAACCTGAGATCTGGTGACCAATCACAACCCTGACACAGCTGCGACAGCGAAACTATGAAGGACAGATGACAAACAGTGCAGACTATGTAAACGGATGAATTAATGAAGCATTGGCGAAGGGAGGTCTGCTCCATCTTGTTAACTTTTGTCACCCTGGCTTTTTTTTTCTGCTGCCCTGCCTCTCTCTTCTTTCTTATGCTGTCAGTCCTTCCCCATTTATTATGATGTCACTGCTGTAGTCCAGTAGTCTTTCTGCTTCTCTTCTCCTCCCATCAATCACTCTGTTTTTCATCCTTTTAAAAACATCACTTCTCTGTCCTTCTCCTTCTAGACTGTGTCACGCTTCCCACCTCCTCCATAACTCTACCCTCTCCAGATGCACAAGATGGAACTTCATCCAATATCTGCCTTCCTGTCATCCCTCATGTCACATTTTGCCTTAATGCAGCCTTGGACTCAAACCACCAAAAAATCAAACTTCATTCCAATTATCGCACCCCAATAAATTTGTGTCAGCCTTTCATTTGATATCTCCGTACTGAAATGAGCCGATCAATATCGCAGCAATGATTATAGCACCAATTAAGACTGCCTTTTATAAAAGGTGAGTTGCAGGTGTGTCCTTGAGGTACATGAAAAAGATTCATCAGTCTGTATTCTGTCATGCAGCACTGGATGTTTGAAATCATCTCGGCAGCTAACAGAGAACCAAGAGAAAAGCGTGAGTGGATTTATTATAAATGTTCAAGTTCATTTTGTCCTCCAGAGTGTGGACGTCCCAAAGAAATGACTTAAGATGTCCAGTGATATTAACAGTTTAAATAACATTTAATTCATAAAATTTCTTGCAGAGAGATGACAATCAGTGAATGTCAAGCGACGCAGTGGATCCTTAAAACTCTGCACCTGCTCCCCGAATGTGATCACTCCTATTGTCAATATTTTTTATCGGGGAGCTTAAATTGAGAAGCCAAAGATCAACAAGTGAGCAGATAGTTCAACGACTCTCTGAAACGAAGAGAAATACTGGTCCTCTATGTCTGGAGTAAAGCTAAGAAGATGTTGCTGGTGCACGGTGGACCCAAAAAGCAGCAGAGCTTGAGTTGTGAGGATACGGTTATGTGAGAATAATATGTAAAAAGTAGTATAAATAACTGTAGATAAGAAAGGATGGGTGGAGAGAAACTATATAGCAATAATAATGAATTTAATTCATGAATTTCTTTACATTTGTAACAAATCTCAAAGAGCTACACAGTAAAAACAATAAAAAGACACAAGTGCAAAATAAAAACAAATGAGAACACATTAAAATAACAGACACAATAGTTTTTAGATGTTTTTTTTTTAATAAAGAGCTCTCAGGTAATCAGGAAGGGCTTTCACAGCCATGGAGCTGCTGCGTGTGAGGCTCTGTCTCCCGCTGAGGATGGCTTAGTTCCGGGGATGAGATGCTAGGTGGCTGTGGAGTCGAGGTTCCTTGAACGTTTTGGGGATTGGGGATTTTTTTTGCCTGAGGAGGAAGTGGATATGGTCAAACTTGCTTCTCCTTCTTCAGATCTTGGCAGCTCAGTTGTGAATTCATGGAAGCCTTTGAACGCTTCTGGCAAGACTCCTGACAAGGAGGCATAACAAGTGCAGTCTGGAAGAGACCAGTGGCCCGGTCCAGCCTCTCTGTCGCTTTGGGAAAGGCAGAGGCGAGGTTCGAGAATATTTCAAGCAAAAAAACAGTTTCATAAAGTTGTGGGATATGTTGTTCCCCAGTTTGGAAGGAAGAAAATGGGGGATCTAGCTGGAAAGATAGATGCTGATGATGTTTGGAGCAGTAGAGTGCTGAGGAGTTTGACCTCAGCTTTGCTGCAGTTTAGCTGGAGAAGGTTTTGGTTCATCAACACATTTATCTCCTCCAGACAGGCAGTGAGGACTGATGGTGTGGCTGCTGAGAAGGTGGGGTGTGTCCTGAGGTAGACCGGAGTACCATCAGCATAGCAGTGAAATAAATTTCATGCTTGATGACGATGTGGCCCAGCAATAGATGGTAGATGGTAAACAGGGGGGCCTAAGAACTGACCTCTAGGCCCCACAGGACATAGAGTAGTGGGGTCTTGATCTAACCTCACTCAGGTCACATACTGTACCTGTCAGATGGGATAGAAACCATCTGACTACTGCTACAGAGGGTCCAGTGTATAGTTGTAGATTGTTATATTAAACACCATTGCTGCTTTTGATCTTTGTGTTCTGTGCCGTGCAGATTTGGGATTTTTCTAAGAGAGAGTTTTACTGCAGGTTATCTTAAAGCTGCACAGCTACAACCTGCGTTAGAGATGGGATGAAAGTTGGCAAAAACAACTGGATGTAGTTTTATGAGAGCTATGGGTGTGGTGAATACGAAGTAGTATTGTGCGTTTGTTTCAATGCCCAGATTTCTTCTCCCGAAAGCAAAGACTTGAGAGGATGATTTTCAAATGAGGAAAGGTTTAATCACTGTTGTTCTGGTCACTGTTAGTAAAACATTGTTTTTCTTTGGTTTTGGCTTGCATTTATGGTGATATAGCTTATATTAATTCGTTTTATGTTGTTTTAAAATCATAATCTGACAACTGAGGGGGGTTCTGAAAGAAATGTCTGTGACTGTGATTACAAGGTTGAGCTTCTAGATTCTTACGTACAGAAAAAACAGACAGACCAAAACTAGCCATTAATGGTTATTTTACTATATAACTAAAATAATCCACTGTTGTCAGGAATAAATACTGACATAACTTCTTCAGCCATCGCAGCCTTTCTTGCAGTGTTGTTTTCGTCAACGATGACGAATGTGAAATTATTTCGTCTACTACCGTGTTTTTCATGAGGATTACGATGAACATAACAAGCTAAACATTTCCCTCTAATGAGGAAGATAGGACGAGACACCCACGAGTTTTTGTTGACGAGACGAAAATGTCAGCAGGTCAGTCAGACATTCAGAATCTGAGATTTCTGTCCTCAAAAGCTGCAGCCGCTCCTTGTTTGGAAACATCCACCTCTGCATGCACTACACACCTACTGTCAGTCTCACACACACACACACACACACACACACACACACACTGTCGAGTTTCTCAATTCATTTGTTGGTGGGAAACGGCGAGATGATCCATGGATGCACTTAAAATCACTTAAAATCCATCAGAAAGAAACAGAATGTGTCGTAAATGTGCCATGAAGCTCAGCGCAGTGGTGCAATTACAGCTAGAATATTAATATAATCAAATAGTGCTTCAAAAAGGCTTAAACAGCATCTATAGCCTTGTTCACCATTGAAACAAACTAAATCAGAACCTGAATTTGCGCCGCCTGCATATTTGTTTCTAAATTTATAAAAAAACAGACCAAGTTAATCGGTGTGAAGGCTGGAGAGAGAACAGGCAGAAACATTGGCATAAGTGACGTAATGTAAGGGCCAGAATATTTATACCCATGATGGCCATCTGCGTTATTACCATGCAGCTTGACATTAGAAGTCGCAGCGCATGCCTTCTCCTGCTGCTGCTTCATCGCCACCCTCCACCTGATCTGAGAATGTCCCGAAAATAAAACCAGAACAGTGCAAGCGGCATCACAACCCACGGTTGCAAATACAAACAAAAATATATTAATTTTTTCTCACTTATTTACACAGTTACTACTAAATGTGAGGATTTTTAATAAAATCTGTTTTAGAAAAAGTCAGGGGCCAGCAAAGCTCCTTCATTTCATCTGTTTCTGAATGTGCAAATTTCAATTAAAATTAAAGAAAGGACACAATTTTTTCAGTTTATGTCCTAAAAGTGACGAAAACTTGACTAAAATCTTTATAGTTTTCGTCGACTAAACAGGACTAAAACTAAAACATACTGAAATGATTAAATAAGACTAAGACAAATTTTCGTCAAAATTACTAAGACTAAGACTAAAACTCAAATGGCTGCCAAAAAAACCACTGCTTTCTTGTCCTTTTTTATTTTTTACATCTCATTTAGATTTAATGAATCTCCTCCACCTGCCAGGAACAAGCAGGTTCGATAAATGATTTTAGCTATGTTCAGTTATTTTGACATCGTTTTGTGGCTGTATTTGAGTCAGGCAGTTATTTTTATTTGAGCTGTGCCCTTTGATAATTCTGCTATTAAATTAGTCCTTAGATTACCGACCCGAGCTTCCTCATATTGACAGAATTCTCTGTCCCATCAGATCTCCGTCTGGGCTTTTTCAGGGATGTATAAGATCCATCGTTGCACATCGCATCCTGCCTCCATTGTTAATCCTGCCTGGAGAACTCTAATTACTCACTGATTTTGACAGCAGGGAGATGCAGCTTTCAGTGGGAGCCAAAGGTTAAACAGGAATTTGAGTGGGGCTCTGAGGGCTCAAACTTGTAACAGATTTGCTGCATGTGTGTGCAAAAACAATGAAATCTGGCTGACTTTCCAAAACCAAAATCCAGTTGTACATTACTCTAGTCTGTACCAGTCAGAGGGATTCTTGATACAATCGGCAGTTTGCAAAGTGAATAAAAACAAAATCTTTGAATATTAAAGAAAAGGCTGCATCTCATGTCTCTTTGTGGCTTCGTTTGACTTTTAAAGGAGAACGTTGGTATTTTTCAACCTGTACATATGTTGTAGCATGCTATATGATCATTTACTCACCCAGACAGTTGTGGCACAACTCGAACTCCATTAGAAAATATTTATGTGAACACGCGATCAGCATAAATCCATATAACGGGAGCGATCAGGCAATCGTTGCTCGCCCACTAAATAAGGCATTATCTGTCATAAAATGCCTTCATTTAACCAATGTGGTGTTAGCAAATGCTAGTCCCATCCCTCCGTGAGCTGGATGCAATTTGTACTTCCTTTATTGTTGTTATTCCCTGGTCCTTTCAAACCTTTGGCGCTGACCTGCAACCGCCTGCACCAGCGATTACATCCCTACCATATGCCATGGAAAAAGGGCGAATTCACTTCGTACTGTAAAACGGTTGGCTACCATCTATTTTTACAACTTGAAAATACACAAACACGGACCATGTTGCTATTGACGTGTAATGTACTGGTTAAAACTGTTCACGAAACCATGCACTATTTTTAAACCCAATGCATCAAAAATGCTGTCAAGTCTTACCAAGTGGAAGTAAACCTCCTTTTTCAATCCTCATATTCAAAAAATAACTGTTTGTCTTGTATTGGTAAGATAATCACATTTCTAAACCAAAACAAAAAAGAATAAACCTTATTCCAATTAAATTCCAGCTCTCATTTACCTTTTCATCTTAGTTAAATTTAATTCATCTTTATCTGAATTGCACCAATTTACAAGTCAACTAACAACGTTTTACAGACACAATCGGTTCTATTAAATTTATTGTGATCCGGTGAAGACAAATCAACATAGTCCAATTTATAACTTTGTTCATACAAGGCAAATGGTAGCCTTGCTAAGGAATCAATCAGATTGCATCAAATCCTTTCGTCGATACGAGTCAATCCCCCGTCCTGAGAATATATGGAGCAGCAAGAAACAGATTAGAATAACCAACCAACCAACCATTTTCTGAACCGCTTAATCCAAGTGGGTCGCGGGTGTGCTGGAGCCTATCCCAGCTGTCAACGGGCGAGAGGCGGGGTACACCCTGGACAGGTCGCCAGTCTGTCACAGGGCCAACACGGAGAGACAGACAATCACTCACACACTCACACTCATTCCTAGGGAGAATTTAGAGTGCCCAATTAACCTCACATGCATGTCTTTGGACAGTGGGAGGAAGCCGGATTACCCGGTGAGAACCCACGCATACACGGGGAGAACATGCAAACTCCACACAGGAAGGCCACAGTGTCAAACCCCTCCTCAGCCAGAATCAGACGCCCCCTCTGGCTCCTGACCAACTTGGAACTTGAACCTGCGGCCTT
>JAVQJG010057383.1:0-49979 GCA_036024015.1 Craterocephalus amniculus | reverse complement strand
TATTTTGCTTGACTGACCTGTTCTGATGAAAAAGCGGACATTTCCTCCTCTATCGGGTCTCCCCCTACCAGAAACGGTGCTTGCAGTTTAGCCCATTGACGCTCGCGCTTGTTTTGGTTTGGAGGTCTCGCGATACACAAGACTAGCGCTATAAGGCCGGTCGTGAATCCGTTTGGACAAATATGCATGTTTACTCTGCGATTCGGTATTTGCTTTTATACCGCTTTGATAATTACTTTTACTAGATGCCTTTGAAGCCATGCTAACTAGCCGTAGCCTGTTCAAGACAACCGTAAGATGCCTCTGTTTACAAGATTCTTCTTCGTCTGTCGCCTAGTTTCTCGCTCCCCCTACAGCTTTGGGGAGCGCACTGCATGGTAAACATACCCAGACTTGCATTGATCCGCTTTAAGATAAACACTTATCAGTGAGGATAACCAGGAGAAAAAAGATTTGGATTCTGGAGCAATGGAAGGAGGTCATGTGGTCTGATGGGTCCACACTGATCCTGTTCCAGACTGATGGCTGTATCATTTTATCATCCTCTCTTCATTCATACCCTGATGCTCCCATCATGTCTGCTGTAAAAGCCTGTGGGGGCAGTCTATGACCTGGGGTTGCTGCAGTTGGTCAGGTCTAGGTTCAGCAACATGTCCATAGAATGAGGTCAGCTGACTTCCTGAACATACTGAATAACCAGGTTATTCCATAATAAATGTTGTGACATTGCAGAAGCTTCCTGAACAACATTTTAAGTAGTAACTTAATTTGTGTAAAGTGCTTCTAGTTCAAATCCCCAAAATGGATTTGATAGTAATCCATTTCAACTGAGTTAGTTAATCCATCTGTCCATTAAAACTCTGGAGACCAGTCATTTCATCTTTCATCCCACTTACTGTCAGTCAAGTGGGAGAATTAATGCCTTTGACCAGCTGCATTCCTGCATGACGCCACAAATGGAACTATTGGATGACAGAGGAACATTATTGCTACATTTTTTGCCTGATATTCTTGCAGAGCCATCTACCAAGACATGTCCGTTGTTCAACAGCCACTGGTATAAAAGAGAAGGTTTCATATGTTTCTGCAGTAAATTGTCGTCATCTTGTGCTGCAAAGGTTTCATGATCAACACGTATCTAAGCTCTCGGATCAGTTTCTATGATCCACTGGCTATATTTAACAGAAACATGCTAAATGCTTGCAGAGGCATGCCAACAATCTAACCTTTACTCAGCTCCTCCTCCTCTCTACACCCCTACCTCACCCACCCTGTCTTCTTAATGTTATGTTTTTGTGCATCCCCCTTTGCTGTTGTTGATAGATTTAATGCCGTCATGCTTAATTTCACCAACCGGTTCGTCCCCACGGCGCAGAGCCCTTCCTTATGGCCCGACTTTGCCGGCTGCTTCTGAAATGTGGGCCTTGGAGAAGAAAGGGTCTGCTGTGTGAGCAGGGAGCCCAGAGGAGGTGGAGCAGAGGGAAGAGGAGGGGCGTGGGGAGCAACCTGGGTGTTCCATGATAGTGGACCTCTTAGCTGTTATGCTTTCTAATTCCCCTCAGCCCAGAACAGCAAGGGGGGAGTGAGAAAAGAGGGCGTTGGATGATGAGGGTGAAGGAATCATGTTTTTGCATTGAAGCAATCGGGCAGTTGGAGGGTGAATGTTAATGTTAGCTGAAGCTTTCTTCTCCCCTTCTAGTAAGAGATTCTAAAGGTTTAGATGATGATGAAGAAATACAGAAACCAAACATTACTGAATAAACTCCACCGTCTATCAGCTGAATATCTAAACGAAATGCACTGAAACATGAAGCATAAAAGCAAATAAGATTGCAAATAAATCCCTTGATCTAGATCTGGATGCCTATTATCTCTGCTTCTAAATGCAGCCAGGCCCCACCTTTTGTTGAAGTTTTCATTCAAATCTAATCATCCGACAAACAAGCTGGACTACTCCCTAAAGCCTAGCGCATAATGGTGCCCTTTATCAAACCTGCTGCTGACATCCATGTTTCTAAAGGGCTGTTTAGTATGACCTTAATCAGAAGAATAAGTCATTAAAGCTAGATTATAAAAGTCCATAATTAATAATAATGCCAGGTCTTCAAAATGATGAATATGCTGCGTCTGAAGGAGTCGTTTTCTCACAGCCCGTCGTGTCTGGATTCAATATGCTGTCATGTAGTTCCAGGTCTGGAACAGATTCACATGAAGGATTCAGGTCCTTTTCCCTGCCCCACCCCACTCCCTCCTTGCCAGCCTCATTGTGTCCTACTGGGTATGTCTCTCATCCTGACCTCTGCCCCCCCGCTGACCACTGCACACTGAGCTGTACGCCCACTCCTGCTGCCCGAACACAGCCTCCAAACACCCCATCATCTGGTTCTGCTTGTCCATCCTGCACCCTCCCTCAGGCCACAGGAAATAGCTGGAGCGATTGCGAGCCGTTTCCCCCGGGGTGGAATTAACAGGTGCACCAGTGTTTGTTTCAACTTTTCCCCATTACCACTGGATAATGGGAATAATAAACATGCTGAGGCCAGGTGGGGTGCTAGCTTTGTCTCTTTCTATATATTTTTTCTGGAGTTTTGTTTCACAACTTGTTAAATTAATTCCTGGTTTTGTGTGAGACCTTTTTTCCAAAACACCCTCATGTCAGCGAAACTGTACCTCAAGATTCACTCCAGTCAGCCACAAGCAAAACGTTCCTCTTTCTCATTACAATACATACATTTAAATCTTACATTTGATTTCCTTTTTGAATTAAAAAGTGAATCATTTACATTAAATACTTTATATTTTCACCCAATGATCAACCATGTCCACTTAAATTTGTGTGCATTTTATATCTTAAAGTATATATTTATTGATATTTTGTCATCTTTGTCAAGATGCCAATTTGCTCCACCTACATCCATGTAAGATTTCTGCTCTGTTGATGCCAAAAAGCTGTTGTTGATCTCCGCCTCTCTTCTCTAATCGGCCACCATTTGCCAGAGCCATTATTATAACAGGTAGATCTGCCATCTTCTCATATTACCTGGAATCCCTCTTAAGTGAGTCATCAGATTGGGTAATAGCAGGGGAGAGGCAGTTTAATGGTGTGCAAGGTTAACTTGGAGGGTTGAAGGTGGGAGGTCAAATGTTGCCATAATCCCAGGCTCCAGGTTCAGCCCATAAATACGAGCTCAGCAGCTGGAAGAAAGGAGGGGGTAATTGATTTGGAGGGAAGGGGCATATTTCACCTGAGCAGGAACCAGAGCTGACAAGCATCAAACTGCTTTATAAGCACCGCTGGATTAGCACCTTCGGTGTGGGAGTCTGTTAGAGGCAGTAATGTAGAAGAATTTCCGACATTAGTGACATCTCGCTGAATAAAACAAGCCTTACAAGAGATGCTACAGTGGAGTTCTGTCTCGCTCTTAAAGATATGTGGCTTCTCTTCCACACCTGGTGCTGATTGTTTGCAGAAGGCAGGAGTTACATTTATTGTTAGTGCTCCATTTCGTTTTACGTCGGCTAATGTCTTCTCTGCTGTTGGTAACACGAGACTCTGTCTTGCTGGGAAAAAGTCAAACGGGCGAGGTTGAGTGGCTTTGATTTTTTTTTTTTAAAAAGAAACAATAGAAAAAAAAAACTTTTAGGTGTGTTTTCTGTGTGCGAGATTACAGTATGAAAGGAGGGAATGTGTGTGTGTGTGCGTGTGAGGGATAGACGTTTGATTTCATGATAGTCTATTTTCAATGCAGCCGCATTTTACAACGAGCCAGCTCACCCTGTGACTGGATAGTTTATGTATCATTGGTTTTTATTGCCTTACACTACATTCATCACACAACACGATTCAATCTCAGCGCTCATGCTCAGACAACAAATGACGTACAGATAAGGCTGCATTCTTGTGCTTGTTTTCATTGATAAACATGTTTTGATTGGCAGAACAATCTCACAGACAGACTGAGACCTGTAGGATATCAGGAGCAAGCAAATGAGTGACTGTTTCCCGTATAGACAGGAAGTGAGGGCTTTTATGAGGGCAGTGCATTGATTTCCTAGCATACCAGGTCTGGGAGTGCAGAGAAAAGAGCCACTTCCTGTCGTGAAGAATGCAATGCCAGCTATCTGACTCTCAACAGTCTCACTCTTTTAATGTGAGAGGTTGTGAAATAAAGCTTGAACTGTTGACATCTAAGCTGCCTTTTCACTGAACCGCATCTCAAAATAGAAATGAGGGCTTCAGTCCTGTAGCTACCATCCTGTGGACCACTCTGCACTTTTTTTATATCATACAGTATATGACAGAGGCATCATTTTACTTGTTCTGTGTTTATCACAACTCTGTATTATGTTCTTTGCACAAATATCTTTTGATGACTCTGTAGTCTCTATAAATGTACACTTTCTACAAAAGTTTCAGTTCAAAGGTTTGCTTCAAATTCACTAGATGCTATCAGGAGAGGGTTCAGGAAGTTCCGTCATCTGGGGACTTGAGCCATATGCACAATAAGCCTCATTCACCAACTGTTTTCATCGACAAATTTTGTTCTTAAGTCCTACTTATAAACCCTAAACCAAGATTGTGGCGTTCATGACGAGTTCTTTTGCACTGAATGAATTCCAACGAACATTCAGGAGTTTTCTTATGAACATTTGAGGGCTGACATGTTTGGACAAAATCAGCATTGAGTTGTTTTCTGCTGTTAAGTTAATTTATGAGACTAAAGTAATGTTTTTGCCAATTTATTGGCAATACTTTGTCAAGTATTTTATTTCAAAATAAACAGCAAGATACTGCAGATTGTGTCCTAACATTATAATTTCCCTCAGGGAGGAATTTTACATTTATCATTTAATTAATTACAAAACAAGTTGCACCATGGGTGCACATTAAAGCACCCTCACCAGACCTGTCCCCTCTACAGCAGGAATATCACTCCATGAACAACCAAGTCACCTCTGACTCTCAGATCCACCTGCTGAATGTGGCAGTTTATGATTTTGTTTTACTACAACGTTGTCTTCTTTATTATAATGAATAGTTTTGTAGGAGGTCAAGGTTATGCCCCGGTTGCCTTGTTAATAACACCATTGACTAACTCACCTGGTTAATTTCATCAGATGCACCACTCATTCCAAGACGATGTCACAGAAAAAGTGTAATAATCCATTCAACGGTGTAGCTCTTTAGAAAGCCCATGTATCTCTTTACACCACAGAGTTGTCGCTGTCCAATTCTAGGAGAGATTATGGACCTTTCTGTCCATAAAACTGCTTTTGAATGACCTAAATTTCACTCTGATCATTTCTAACCATATGTATCACTTGAGACATAAGGACGATGGAGTTTCAGTGCATCTTTATTATTTTGTATTCATAATTTTTTTTTTTTACATTGTTTGTTATTTTTAACTTATAAGTTAAAGTCATCTTACTGTACAGACGAAACACAGGTGTCGTGTGTGGTTTTTTTTTTAGAGAACGATGCAAATATCTGGAGCTTCAGAGCTTCTGCAAAGCACTGAGGCCAATTTGAACGAAAACATTCAGGAATGATTTGATCTCCAGCTGCATTATCTGGCTGTGCTATTCCAGTTATGAGAACTTTGATTTAATGTGCTTTCATTTAAAAATGGTGGATTTGGTCTGACTGAGACACTCATTTGTTTTCTTTTCTCTCGTGTAATGTAAATGCGCTCTTTGTTGAGGCAGAATATTGAAAGAATGAATTAATATTGCACATTTCGGGTAGTTTTTGGTAGTTTTTGTATATATATGAGCCTCAGAGTGTAAAAATTGTGAAAACATAAGACAGATCGGATGGAAGCAGGCTTAGTATCCTCTCAGTGGTGCTGCTAACAGATGCACCTTACTAGCAGCGAAGGACTGGACTCCTCCAGTTACAGAAGTTTGGCGGGGTGAGTTCTCACATTTATTGGGATGTGAAGAAATGGAAGTTGCATTCCTCTTCACTAGGACGTCCTGTGCTGGGTTTTATCCCTTGAGACCTCCTCCATCCTTCCTTTCCTCTTTCCCTCCCCTCTCTCTTTACCTCATACCCTTCAGTCCACTCCCTTGCCCATGTATTATCCTGTATTTCTTAACACCTCATGCCTTCTCCCTCCTGTCTTCCTTTCCATCCTACTCTCCCTCACCTTGTTATCTGTCTACATCTTTCCCTCCCACCATCTCTGTCTCTCCACCCGTGGTTCAGGGCTCGAACCCATGTCCTCCTCCTTCTCCCTCCTCCTCCATAACAGGCTTTCTGTGTTAGCCGGTGGTCTCCCGCACGGTCCCGGTGGAATTGATGTATTCTCTTCCTCAGCGTTCAGCAGGCTGGAATAGATGGTTGACGCAATTCTCCAGATTACCTCTGGGAGTGAGGAGCGCCAAAATAAGAAGAGAGGACCCCCCCACACACACACACACACACACACACACCACACCACCCCCCCAGACACACACACACACATATGAACAGTTGAACAGTGATATGTATTCATATGTGCAAATCCAGTTCAGCTAAATAAAAAAAACTGTCTGCATCATCTACTGGGCTCTGTTCCAGCAAGGCCAAAGAAAAAAAAGAAAACTCCTTAAAACCCCCCTTTATGTGGTGGTTGTCTGTTTACACTGCAGGCTTTGCATGGTTCCACTCCCATCTGCATCCCTGCAGGTCAGGGGTGGGGGGTTAAAGGTGAAAGGCGAGGTTGCGGGCTGCTCCTTCTGGAGGAGAAACGCTGGTGTTTGAGGTCCCCTTGCCCAGCCCCTCCGTTTAGTCTGAGAGGAGAGGAACCTCCTCCAGCTCTCATCTTGCACATCTGGCTGCCCCCAGAATGCTCATTTGGAGGGAAAACAAGAATGTTTTTATTTCCCAGGAGAGAAGAAGAAGAAGAACCACAGAGTTAAAGCACAGAGAGGCATCCTGGGCCCTCACATAGACAGCTGCTAGATGATGTCGAGGAGTCTCTCTCCTCCCTGACTCTCTTCTTGTTTTCCTTTCTTGGCTGCTGATATTTGTTTTCATGTATAAGAATGTAGCAGATTTCTCATTTTAAAAAAAACAAAAACAATACACACCCCGGACCCATCCTGTTTCCTAAAATCACTTCAAACAGATTATTTACACTGGGGTGAAATATACTGCAGTTGTTCATTATGTGAAGACAAATAATCCTAAACATCTATCGAGTGCATCGGTAAACTGTTAAAGCCAATAAACAAAGCTTATGTAATTATTCATTTACAAAATATATCTGTTTATGTTCTCTTTGCACCATCAGCTGGGCCTAGCTTTAGCATGATTATGCCCCACATTATCGTTACACAAACCCATAAAGAAATAATGGAAGTTTCTGGTTTGATCCCTGCATTTTGCAGAATTAGATTTTCTTCACACTGATGCACTACACATGCATCCGTGAAAAATAATCAGTAAAAATCTTAAACCTTAAGCTCGTATGTAAATAAAAAGCATTAAAATGGCAACACTAGATCAGAACTGACCATGTTTGTTTACTTTTGTTGATCAGTTTTAATTCTGTTTTGTACATTTTTGTGCAGAGCCCAAAATAAACCCGTAGCCCTACCCGCACTACGAAGTCATACTCGCAGTAAACCGACGCCTTAACAGCTTGCCTAATGTCTGCATATCATTTTTATTTCTAACTGCGTGCCTGGGTTAAATGCAATGGTGATTTATTTTCAGTTGAACATGTTGCAATAAGAAAGTACCGAATAGTCCGGATAGATGGTGTACTCAAACGCAGCTGGAAGATGCTCAAGCTTCTTGTTTAGTCCCTTTTTCACCATCAGTCATTAAACCAGCTTCCTGTTTAACTTCCATCTTTCCAGAACCAAAGATATAACCACATAGACATAAAGCTTTCAGATATGTGTCACTGAAAACAAATAAACAAGCAAATTAAATAAATAAAGGATAGAGAAAAAGGAAAGACCATATTCATCTGTAGAACCTTGTCTTTTCGTCTGTATATTGCAAAAGTTGTTTTTACATTTTTTTTAAAACTCAGTTCTGCTTTAGTTCTTCATCAAATCTGGTCCACAGCTTCACAGACAGAGACGCTAAAGCTTCTCACTGTTGTTCTCTCATATGTGTTTGATCTGGACTCTTTCCTGAAGTTCTACTTTTTATCGTTCTGACTAAAAGCTGCCAAATGTTCGCACGGAGAAAAGTTTGCTTGTTGTTTTATCCATGATTATGGAGGTGTGGAAATGAACCAGACCTGGTTCACTTTGAAACAAGAGGAGTTTTATGGTCTACTGTACATAACCAGCATGGTGAATATTCTCATGGCCGATCTTAGAAGTGTGGACTGTGAAGATGATAAACATTTCTAGGTATTGTCTGTGCAATTGCCCAAAACCTCTAACCATTTAATTGTACAGAATAACAGAGTGAGTAACTATGTAGTACCTACTTGTACTAGTGAGTAACGGAGAATATGAAGTAATATATGATTAAAAAAAACATAGTGCTTTGTGTAAAAAAGAATAGAAATGTGTTTTTTAGTGAAGGGCTGCAGTGCATCATGGTAATGGAGCATCTTTGTATTTGGTATTTTGGTGTCGATGAGGTGGATTTATGTTCTCTCAGGGTCAGACAGGCTTTTTGTTGATTTGTAGGTTTTGTGGAAGCCACTGATAAGTGGTGTAGCCTCTATCCCATCTAAGTTTGTTAATTGCATTAAACAATTCAACTAGACAAACCCAGTTTGTTCTCAAAGCGGAAAAACATCAAATCATAATTATCCATAAAAAACGTGTGCTAAAGTTATAAATCCCCCACCCCTAACTAATGTTAAGTATCTCATTCCCTTGCAATAATTGCCACAACGTGGTTTTTTTTACCCCTCAACTTTAAGCCTCAACATTTATCTCCTTGGTAACAGCAGAAAAATCCATGCAAGAGCATGAAATCTAGGAATTTTCCTATTAATACTTCATTTGAATATCGGCAAGAATAAACCTCATTGTGTTTTTTCCTCAAGCACACAGTACATTTGACATATTAGAGTTGATGTCATGTACATGCACAACACTTGCAAAACACTGCAGTTAGGATTGTATTTGTTTATTCAGTTCTTAAATTGTTCTATTCATAAGCATTGTCAAAAGAAAAAAAACAGAAAAAGTAAGCACAACATTCTTTCAGCACTTTTCATATTTCTACGACTGCTTCTAGCACGCGCTGAGCATCTCCTCCATCGCCTGCTGTGTGAGCTTTGCTGCTCTACATGCAGCGCCAAACGTTTTCCATCAGCTGAGGAATCAATTCAGTGTGCAGTGAAGCTAAGCAATAACATCTGGAAAACATCACAAGCGACTGTAGTAAGGCCAATAGCGGTCAGATAAAATACTTTGTTGGTGGTTTGCAAACTTCTTGGTGCTGCTTGTGTCAGATATGTACAGTGTAGTGTTAAGAAAGTATTCAGAAAAGTCCACCTTCTCTGGTCATGCATAACGATTCATTCAGTTGGCTTGTCTGTACCAAAGGAGACATTTAGTCAAAGGTTGGCCTCCCCAGATAAACAGAATTCCCTTTGGGCACTTACATTTTAAATCTGATCTGTTTTGTAGTTTTTATGGCTAAGTCAGTTGTGTAAAGGTGGATACCTTGACAACAAAGAGAAAGTTAAACTGGGACTGGCAACTGGGAAGTGAGATTATTTGCAAATACTAATAATTGATAAGCAAATAAAGATCTTCCCTGGATTGTGGCAAATGAAAGTTTGGTCACTTGAGCGGCGGAGCACTAAAGAGTCCTTTCCATGTCTTAATGAAAGTGGTCATAATTTCCTTTTTTTTTAAAACAAAACAAAACAAAAGCGTCATGCATGTCATGTCTTCTTGATTGAAAGAAACAAAAGTTCGTATTCCATTTGCCGATTAAACTTTTTGTAAAACTTTAAGTGATTTGTCAAAGAGTGACAGCAGTGCTTAGGAAATAGAGAAGTAGAGTCCATGTTGTTACAAAGACAGTCAGACTTCTCGTTATTTTGGTCTCCAATCAAAAAGTGATTTGCAGCTGCAGCCAAGCGCAATCAAAACCCAATTTCTTAAATTTATAAGCCAGCCTTCTTCCCTCTCTCAGAAACATGCTTGTCTGTGGAGCCTCCCTGACGATTTTAACACACGTGCACGCTACGCTGTACGCTCATGCACTCACAGCTGTGCTCTATTACAGAAACATACAGTAGCCATGTCTCCACCCCTCGCCTGCAGTCCTCTCTGTAACTGTTATTGGAAATGTAGCACAGCTACGGGAGCAAGATCATGCTGGATTTATATGACACAGGTGCACGCTCTGGAAAGCACTTATTGAAGCGTGTGCAAACACACACACACACACGTAGAGAGGCACGCGAGTGGACCAGCCAGCAAAGACTGGATCTAATGTCAGCCACTTTAAGTCTGCACCATTCACAAGTCACAACACTCTTTAAACTTGCACACACACACTCACACATGTGTCTGAACAGCACAGAGCTGCCTACAAGCCTCCTGAAAGTTCCAGCTGCTCTTCTTCTTGCTGCTGCCTGGATAACCTCATCTGATTCTGATTTTTGACTTTGCAGATTGAATATGACAAAAATGTCTTTAATTTTAACTTAATATATTTTCCTCTTTGTCTAGATCGCTCCTTTTGTTCTGGGAATATGCCAGGCATTTCCTCCATATGATATCCCAGTTTTCCAATAAGAGGGAGGCCAAAGGTATGCGTTGGGCGGGCAAGGCTTTCTTTCTTTCTCTCTGGCGTTCTGTGATGGCTTGATCGAGGCAGGAATACTGGGGATACGGTTTCCCTTTGGAAAACACAAAGACATTCCAAGGAGAAATGGTTTGAGCCCCTTATTGGTAGTAATGTCTGCTTAAAATTCAAGCCACGTCGGCTAAACTGCGGTACCTATAGAACTTATTAGCTTCAGCAGGAAATGTATCAGTAAAGATCCTCAAATGCTCAATAGAAAAAAGTATAATTTAAAGCAGTTTTTCCTAATCATTTTGTCCCAGAGTTTGTTTCCTGTGATAGAAGAATGCAAATTTTTGATGCATCTTGGCCTCAGAGTATTACTCCTTGCACATATTTGGGTCTCACCCCAAAACATTTGACACATTTGACCTGAAGGGATTGCTGCTGTACATCCATCTGTGGACATGTGTGTCTCGTCAGCCCATCCTTTCTGATGTTCATCTCTGCATATTGGAGGGGCAGAGGGCATGGAGAGCTCCCCGTGTGCCATATGGTACTGATTTAGCTTGTTAGTGTTGATCCCCTCTTTAATGAACAGACAGCAGGGTTCTCACACGTCCTGGAAAAACCAGGAAATCTTTAGAGGAGGAGCCTGGAAAAATCCTGAAATTTGGAAGGGAGGACGCAGAAATCCCGGCAACAGCTGGGAACTGATGTGATGCCACAATTGTCAGTTAACAGGTTCATATACATTTGATCAGAATTATCCAAACATACACTGCATCCCCCTTTCAGACTGCGGGTTCTTTTTTTTTCAATTAAATTTTCATATGATACAGTTATATATGTTTTTACAAAATTACATAATAAATTATTGTTTAAAAAGCGTATTTCTCCCCCTTCAAATATATTAAGTCTTTTTCCAAATTTCACTGCCCTCGTATTTCCTCGGGCCCTTCACGCAACGCTGCAATGGTTTGTCGATAATGCATCCACTAGATGACAGTGCAGAGTTCACCTCTGATTTCTGTTTCAGACTAAAGCAAACATAATGAAGGTGGAGATTATAATGTACATTCTGATAAAGAAAAGGGGAAGCACAGTTGTTGGTAGCGGTCTGTGTGGCCAGCAGTTGCAGCTTCTTCTTTGTTCCTTTTACTGGTTGAATGTCAGTTATACCGCTGAACACTGCCCCCACGGTAGAAATGGATCAAATTACGTTAGGAAAAGATACAGGAGATAGACAGAAGGCTCTCTATCTATCTTTAAAACATAAATGGGCCTGAAGTCAGAGCTTTCTTAAGAGATTGATTTAAACAAGATGACAAAGGAACCATCAGTAAACTGGGATAAATTAGCAAGAAAAACAACATCTACAAAATATAAAGCCACAGTTTCCTCATCCATTAGTCACAAATATTGCAAAGAAAACAACAGTAAATCTCATCATATCTGTAACATCTATTTGTTTTGGAACAACAAAAAGTTTTCAAGCCCAGACGTTAACCTGTTTTTGACAGATTAAGTGTTTAAAAGGTTATTTTGGTATGTAAAGAATTGACCGAACTCTGAGCGTGCCAAATCTAAACAATGGCAGTGGAAACACAAAACCTGTTTGTCTTGTTTTGATGTTTTAACAAGAAAACCGTACCTTAAATAGATCGCACTGAACCTTTCTGCTTCTGTTTTCCTCATTTTGTGGTTGCATTTTGAATGTTTAGAACTTCATTGTGTCCATGAGCTCTAGCAAGCTGGAAAATGAAGGAATATTAGCACCAGACGCCAGCCCGGCCTCTGCCATCAGCTGCTGCTGTATCATTGAGAAATGAAGAAACAGAAATCTGTTTTCTGTAGAACTTGAAAAGAGAGAAAAGTTAGAAAAATGTGCTTTGTTTTATCACTCCTTGCATGCACTGGAACAACTTTTGCTATTTGTTGTATTTGCAGCATGTTTTTTGCATCACTCTTGTCTGCTATCAGCTGTTTTGTGTATTTTAATTGCAGCAGACTGTTTACGCATGTTTCCAGTCACAACGTTTTGAACTCTTTCTCCCAACATATAATATGCATTTTATTTATTGCAGACATAATAAATCTAATTACTGGAGCTGCACAATCGTCTGGTTGTGGGCACAGAGATTGCACCATGAGTTTCAATTCAGGTGCTATAAATTGTTTGGCTGTTCAGTGAGAAGACAATCATGCATTCAGCTTAACCACACCTGCATGATGTCATCACCACAGGTGTTTTTCACTCCCTTTTTTCTGCAGTGTTTATTAGATGCCTATCAGCAGATGCCTGTTTTGCATCATTTTTTCAAACAACTCTGTGGGTGTGCGCTTGAGTAAGAGAAGGAACAAACTTAAGATGTGCATCAGCATTGCTTAATCACTACCATGTGCTCTTACGGCCACTTGCTTTATTTGTTGAGGCTCTAGGAATCTCAGCAATTAGCTCCTCTTAAATTTCACACACGGCCTCTCGTGTTCATCACATAAACTGTTTCGCTGAGACAGGACCTGGTCCAGTTCTGGGCTCTCAGCTTGTCTCTTTTACAGTGCCTGAGGCTTTTACTGCCTCTGAGCTCAACCCGCTCTCTCTGGTGGTCTGCAAGCCTGGGAAACGCTCTCTGTTCAGACATACTCCATGTCGTGGAGGGAAAAAAATGTTACTCGAGATCATATTTCCTTTTGTTCTAATGATGTCTTTTCATTTCTATTCTGGTAGAAGACAGAGCTGCTGATTGTACGTTTCTGTTTAATTTGGCGTGGATTATTATTTTGCCTAATTGGTTTTTAACGAGATTTTAAGTCGGCTACACAAGCCAATCCGCTGCTATACCACCCACCTGCAAGGACCCTTCAAGGTTAACCCTATCTAGATTTGCGATGATGCTCCACCTTTTGTCTTTTCACCCTTTTACTGAAAGTGTTGCACAGCTTTCCTTTGGTCTGTCACATATCCACAACATGGCATCTTAAAATCAATTGTCCCTCTGTTAACTGAGAGATCTGTTGTATTCTATTTTGTTTTCCTTCTCTGCCAAATTTTGAGTAAAATATGTTCTTTTTTCATTTTTCTACTGCACATCTAGTTGATCTTACAGATAAAGTTACCTATTTACTTTAAAAATAGCAAATGACTCCATCACTTGGCATCAAAATTTAAATCTCAGCTTCCACCGTGGTTCAAAGTTCAGTATAATCTCTTTCTTCATAACTTGTCCCACAGTGTCTGTAATAGATGACAGATGAAGCAAAACCAAATGTTTTCTGCTGCAGGTCTAATCACCATGGTAACTAAGGAAATGGAGACGCTTGTTACAGAAGAGAGAAGTTTGAACTTTAGCATATGGTCAGTGTCTTTGGTCAATATATTGTGTATGTAGATGTATGTCATGTCAACTGTCTGTTCAACATCAGCCCATGCTCTTCTCCTAAACCTTATCTACATAGTGTCAGAGACCACCCTGCCTCCGCCGTGAAAGGCACCTGTTTGAGGCTGATGATCATATGGAAAGAAGAAGTGCACTTGTCCAAAAAAAGGGGTGGGGGTGAGATTTGTCAGGCTGGTTTAAACTTGTACCACAGACTTTTCCTTATTAAATTTGTTGAAACATCTTCAAGTCCAGAAGAGTAATGGGTGCCCCCATATTGACTCCACAGTACTGCATAAAGACCACCTTTGGGGATATCTGGCATCCCACTGGAGCTGTGTTTTTTGTCCAGCCAACAGACAGTAATCTTCATTTTTCTTTTAACTCAGTTTTAATCTCCACCACTTCCTGGAAAAGGAATTTTGACTTTAGCTGCTCAGCTATGATCCCTGTGTCATTTAAGGAGTGTAGTCATAGCTGGGCACTGTAGGTCCATGTTAAATGTATTTTTTCTTTATAAGAAATCTATACCGGTGGTGGTATTTACTGTGCTTTTTGTGTATTATAGTTGAGCTGATTTGTTACCAGTGGAAAAGAGCAAAAGTATCTTCTTTACAGTGCTGCAGTATTGATCAAAAGTTTCTGCAGCAACATTCTCAAAATGCTCTCCATCTTTGACCACTTATTCAAATGGACAGAACGTTTATTGTAGCTTACTCAGGCATACTAATAGACCCTGAGAGTACATTCTCTAAGATCCCTAGACATCTCACCAAGAACATGAATCTGAACGTCATCATTGTGGAGCAATTCTTGATTTACTTTGGGGAATTCCTTTTTGGAATTTGTTCATAAAGTTATGGCCAGAGCTTAAAGTGGCACTACTGAACTTGGGCAGATTTTCTTGCTAATGAAGGCTAGTTTGGTATCTGTCTTGTTCCTGTCTCCTCTCTGAGCTCTTTCCATGCAGCTGGTAAGAGTCAGTCCAATGTCCACTCTTGTCTCATCTGTTGCTCTGTCCACTTGTATTTCATTGCTAAAAACCTGTCAATTTTTGTTTCTCCACATTTAAAACTAAGTTTCTCATAAATCAAAAGTTATCCGTTTGGATTTTGGGATTCATATAAATCCTGCGCATTGCTGAAGTAAACTCAGTTTGAATTTGGTTAATATCTTTAATTTGAGTTACTTTACATGTTAGACTGAGCTCAAATTGTTGCAGAAAATCACATCCTCACGTGAGGATCAGCTGAAGTGCTTTGAAATAGAAACATTCCAGCAGCTTTTTCATACACATTCCCAGCTCAGTCTGGGACTTGGGAGAGTTTACATGACAACATGATCCATACTAAGGTGGTAATGCAGGCTGCAGGTGCCAGTCGTAGATTTTGTGGTGAAAGACCCAGTCTGAGATGATATTCAGTGGAAAAGAAGGGCAAGGAATTATGAGCTTGACACTGATCTCATCCTTTTGTGTAAAAAACTCAACTCAGATGCATCCAGATGATGGGAGAACCTTATCGTCAGGGTTCACTCACAGAAACCTTGTTGCATTAGTCCCTCACTCAAGCTAAACTGATATCTTATCAAAACAAAGGTTTCTTTGAATATTCAGCTGCAGGGAAACACCCTTGTGCAGTTTTATGTGCGTGTGTGAGTGCGTGTGTGTGTGATTCAAAACACTCCAGTTGTTTGCTCAGTGGCGTGCTCCTTGCCAACCGTCTGAGACATCCAGAAAGTGATTTTGTTTCCTGTAAAGTTTATGCCTGCTTGCTTCC
This sequence comes from Craterocephalus amniculus, assembly GCA_036024015.1. NCBI lineage: Eukaryota > Metazoa > Chordata > Actinopteri > Atheriniformes > Atherinidae > Craterocephalus > Craterocephalus amniculus. The sequence goes on along the minus strand of JAVQJG010057383.1, from coordinate 34,113 downwards.
ATAGTTGGGGCGTGTTTTCAGCCTCTTGTAGCAAAGTGCTGAGCAGAGACAGCAAGCGTTTAAGGAAGAGAATGCGAATGAAATCTCTTGTGTTTTTCCCTATATGCTACATTCCTCAGGTCACACTGGCTCTATTGTTCAGACGCTGGTTGCAGAATTGTTTAACCCTGTATTACAGCACCACTGGGTTGACTTTATAGTTTGCTCTACAACCGTTTTATGAGCTCTGTGGGTATGTGCATGCAGGTGCACATTTTCATTACTCAGAAAGTTTATGCATGCACATACAGCTAACAAACTGGCTCCAAGGCTGTCGGTGCCAAGGCCAGCCGCAACAGATGAAATATTAAGTGGTTCCACTGATTAATGCAGTATTACCAAGAGTTTGACAGACGTTGTACTTGACTCTGCTAAGGAAACAAAAGGGGTTTCTAGATAAAATTCACATGTCCTCCTACACTGAACGCTTGACCACCCACTTTTACTGCTTGACGTTTCACCTTTCTTGTTGCCCTGAATTTAAAATTAAGTGTAACCCCCCCCCCCTACCCCAAATCTACCCACACGCTCTGCAGAAACACAGAGACCCCGTTGGTCAATTTTCTGGCTCCAAACTTTATCGCTCATTTAAATACCAACCACATATGATGCATGGATATTGTAGAAATAAATGTTATCAAGCATTCTGCTGCCACCACTCTATACGATGAAGGTTTTTTTCATGATTATGGAAACATATTTATATGTGGCTGACCATTTATCTCATTAAGCTCCCCCATAAATAAAAGGGACAGCATCCCAGTACAAGCTGTGCTGGCTTTGTTTAATGAAACTAAATCTGGCTCATTTTCAGCTGTACAATCCACTTGGACTCCAGTGCACCAGTATTTACTCACAAAGTAGTTGCTTTCTTTTTCTCTTAGGACCTAATGGCCTCCTTACTTTACAAGTCTGTTCCAGAATACAAACATTGGGAATCACATTCACAATTCAACACTGGAATTCTTTCTCTTCCAAGCTTAATCACTCTTTCTCTCAAGAGGAAGTGGGCTGTCCTCTGAGAAGAAAGCCTCCTGTAGTGACTCCCTCTGCAGCTCCACAGGAAGGGCAGGAGCAGGAGTGTATGGGCAGAGTTAATGCACCCTCAGGAACCATCACAGGGATGGATCCTAAGAGTTTGGCTGGAGGAGAGCAGGGATGTTTGCAGGGTTGTTTAATGGGAGATGAAGTGAGGATGAATAAGTCCAACACAGTGGGGGATTGGGCAGGAGGAAAATAGATGGATGTGTTGTGTTCATTTTATGAACTGTATTCATTTTTTCATTCCTTCTTTAATAGTTGAGAGAGCCAAACTACAAGACTTTATCAGGTCTCCTAAGCCTGTATTCATATCCTGATGCTGGATGGTTTATTCTATAGAACTAACCTGGATACACAGTTATTCAGATTTACATTATAACATCTAATTTTACTGAAGTAGGTTGAATTCAAAGCCAGTTTCTGTCAAGGATCAAGGCAAGGCAAGTTTATTTGTATAGCACATTTCATGTACATGACAAGTCAAGGATCAGACCGCCAGTGTCCCCACCTTCGGCCACTACCCAATTTGCAATGCACCCAACCTCAAGTTTTGCTCTGTGGGCTAATTTCCCGGAAAACACAGCTCAAACCCCTCTATCATATTACCAGCAGCAGAAATAAGATTCCAGATGAGATGACCCGGGCATCTGGTTGGGATGTCTTCTGGCCATCGGAAGGAGGCCCTGGGATAGACCCAGGACATTTTGGCGGGACTATCTCTTGGCTGACATGGGAATGCCTCATGTTTCTCCTGGATGAGCTGGAAGAAGTGGCCAGGGAAGGGGTAGTAAGTGGTAGTAAAATGGATGGATTTGATTTATTTGAACAGTCATGAATTGTTTCAGATTGGTTTGAGATAGGTTATATTGACCTGGACTCTATTTCGTAACTGCACTTGAATTGAAATGAGTGACTTTCTCTGTATTGATGTCATTTAGATCGACTGAATTGAAATTAAATGGATTAATTGGACAAATCAGCTGTAAACTATTGTCAAAGACAGTCCTCAACCAATCACATACAAATTGGAGATAGTCAGTGATTTGTCTTCATTGTTTTGTCCGACCTAAAACGTGTCTCTTCTTCCAGCAGAGGTCGCTTATTGGTTCAAACGTTTGTTTTGGACATAAATGGTGTAGTTTGTTGGCCGGCAGGATTGGTTTAATTCGGTTTAATCCAGTTCCCTTGAACATTGAATTAAATCAACCACAAATTTACCTTTTAGTTCAGTAAAAGAAACGGTTTTTGCAGTAAGATTTTAATAAGTGTACAGTTTTATTTGCTTAAAGAAAATGATTAATTTTCCAGTATTAACCCAAGACCACAATTTTAAATGCAGTCAACCCAGTGCCTCATGTTTAGAGTAAAACTTGGTAACCTTGAGTTGGACTTGAATGTGTGAACAAATACAGCTTGTATTTCCCCTCTGCTGTGCTTCAGCTCTGCCTTTAAAAGTATTTTCTTCATTACATGTGCACCTTTGCAGCCACAGCATTGCAGTGATTAGTTTATTTTAGTGCAGCTGCAGTAACATATCATTCTACATTTTGTATAATATAGTGAGAAAGTATGGGAATTTTTAAAACCCTTAAATGCATAAATTGCCACATAGGAATTTGCAAAGTTCAGTATGCACTGCTGAAAGTGGCCAAACTTCGGCAGTGCTTTATTAACCGTGTTACCCCTCTGGGCGTCTGACTGTGGAACAATGTGGAACAACAACCACAAGCTGCCCAGCTATCTTTTTCTCTTTCGTTCTCTCTCATAGCCAGGGGTGAGGCATCTGTTTCCTATGTGCCACATGTGGAGGCACTACATTTAAAACACACACACGCACTGCTGTTTACACTATTCCTGTCTTATCCCACTCACTGGACACATTACAGAAACATTTGAAACACACATGTCTGATGGGCTCAGAGATTGTGCGTATCGGTATGAAGTGTGTGTGTGTGTGTGTGCGTGTATGACCACAGAGTGGCCATGTGGATTGTTTTGATGACACTGATGGGTAATCGCTTGTCCTTAACACTGTCATTTGGCTCTGAGGTTTTTGTATTAATGCCCTGATGCTATCACCCAGCATCAACAGGGATAAAACGCTTTCGTCTGATCTGGTCACCCTGCCGATAACACCCCTGAGATTTTGTGTGTGTGTGGATGAGATACTGTATGAGGCAAAGACAATGTGCTTTTTGAGTGATGGAAAGATACATTTGTCTGTCCCTTTCAATTCTATAGTTTCTGATTTTGACATTTATAATGTCGCTATGATAATGATCCAATGTTATTCAGACGGTTAAATGAAAAATGTACTGAATCATTATCAGAGCATGAGATACACATCAAAAATGTGAAATCAAAAACGATATGAAAATAATCTTACCTGTAATTGGAACCAAAGGCATGTCCATTTGAGCTGTTACCTAGTGAAACCATTGCTTATTCATGATGTTTACATCCAGCTTTAACAGGTTCCTGGCATGCAGGGTCTGGAATAGATAGATGGTACACTGTGGTGTTTATATGATTGTATGAACCAAATAATTTTACCTGTGTTTTTTAGTATTTTTGTGTTGGCATTGTTAGGTGGCACAAATCTCTATTTGTTTTATTGGCATGTGCTTGATTGATAGTATAGTTCATTTATCCCTTTTAATTGCTTGTTTGCTAATATGTTGGGGTATCTTGTCAACCTGGTAGCCCCACAGGGCTGAGGAGTTGCTGACATGCTATTACAGATTAGCAGACAGGTAACCCATTAACATTTTAGAACTCAACCCCTAAATTCTCACTTTACATATCGTCAGTTCCTCAGGGTAAAAATATCTCTACTTTTATTTATCTATTTATTTTGGACTTTGACAATTATGATAATACATCAATATCCTATAAAATTTACATTCCATTGATGAATTAGTTTGACTCCATTTAAAAATGATTAACTGTACTTACATATTATATGAATGAACACAGTGTTTAAGAATAGTTTAAGTTATACGCTAATCACACTCTGCTGCCCAGTGATTGAATATTCACAAAGTTTTTCATCATCCTCTTTGATGCAGTGTATTCCCAGGTGATGTAGAGTGGTTTCACAGCGACAGATTTTCAATATTCCATGCAGATTCCTGTGTTTTGACACATGTCAGTCTCGCTTAGAGCAAACTACTTCTGTACTAGAGAGTTAGACCCACGTTCCACTGCTAAATCATTTGGGATGGAGCTGGGCTGGAGCTTCCAGCATGTTTCATTCATGTTACCACACATGGCTAACATGCATTGCAGGGAAACTAGCAAAAATCTTGTGATCACTTAGGCCCAGCAGTGGCCATGTGAATTTGTGGAGTTTCCGTGCACATGTTCTTGGTTTTGTGAAGTCATCTAAATGCGCAGTGATTTAAATTTCACCTCGTTTAAACAGCAGTCACGATTTTACTTTTGACATGTTGCACACCTTGAGCCTTTATCCTACTCTGTCACATTATTGGACTGAACAAGGAAGAGGCAGAATGAGAGGTGTTAAACATTTGGTCTGACACAGCTGCAACGTGTCCATTGGGTTTCATAATCTGTGTCACATGAGTGCAACAGTCTCCATAAGAACTTCTCTGTTTACACTTTGTGAACAGAATTATGTGCCACTTTTCTTTCAAACATGAAAAGCATTCAACAAAAGGACGCATATGTCAAAAAACTCATTTCTCCTCACTTTTCCCCTCTTAAGATGCAGCTTGAGATCAGTATCAGGATGGCAGATGGTAGGCAGACGACTTGCCAGTGAAATATGGTGCAATGTTGTTTCTGGAAGCCATGTGTCCATTGCCACATGACACAGTGACAGTTTTAAAGGTTGTAACACAAACTCTAAAGGTGCATAGGTGCTAATTTTACACTGGACTAAGTTGTTTTCCCTTATTTTAAACTTTCATTTTAGATTTTACACAAACCATGTATTTGAGTTTTAGTGCATGACTACAAAAAAAGTAGTAGAGTATGGGTGGAGGTCTGCTAAGTCTAGGTCTGCTGAGTACATCTAGGATCAGTCAATATAATGCTAATGAGTGATGAAGTGTGACAAGTTTTTTGATTAAAAACAGTAATTGTTATGATATAGTGAACAAATTCCTCAATTTAGAGAAATTCTTACATGGAATTTAAAATTCTGTTTTAAAATGTTATGGCACTTTTTTAAAGAGTGAAATATGAACTACTCACAGAAAGTTAGGGATATTTGCTTTTTTGTAAGATCCATTGTAACTTTTATTTGTGAACTTAATTTGACTTATGTATGCGTTTGAATGCACACATACTGTAAAACTGTTCAGTGTTTAATACATTCTGTCCTCAACAAGGTCAATAACCCTGAAAAAAAATCCTGAAAGCTGTCTGAACTTTAAAGCATTCGTGAAAAGATCTGATTTAAAGACAAGATTTTTTCTAAACAGTCCTCTTTACCCACTGTTGACATTTAAACATCATCAGGCCAAAACAACAAGTTATTAAGTCGTTTTTTTCTGTTGTAGTATACCCTGCTGTGGTCAGTTTTTATTTCAATAAATTACATGAAATGGAGGAATTACCACTGCAGTATTCTACTGAAATGCTTTACATCCTCAATATATAATTAAATATATTAGTAGCATGAACTTTTATGTACTTTACAAATCTCACTCAATAGCTGAATATCCCTGATCTTTTGTAAGTAAGTATTAATATGAGTAAACAAAAACTTTCAATATGAGAATGCAATACGATGGATTTTCCTGCAAACATACCTGAAATTATTTATTATTCTTCTAATCCTGTTGCCCTTTTTGCCACCTTTTTCTGTCTATCTATAATATGACTGTTATACATGATGCAATCTTCTCTGCTTTAGCAACATTATTCTTCTACAACTTATCTATCTTCCATCCTTCCATCTCTGCGTCCATCCCTGTGTGATTTTTGCTGTAATGGCGTTGGACGTAGGATGAGGCTATCAGTAGCCGCAGGTGAAGGTACACTTTGATTTGAAAATAATTTATCACAGGAAACCCGGCATGTGCTTCAGGAAATGGTGAGTGTGTTTTTGTGTGTGTTTCACATCTCCCCTCCCTTCGCTCCTGCTGTGGTGGCCAGATAACATTAATGAATCAACAAGCTCTCGAAAAAGAGATAAAGTGCACAGAGGATGAAGGGGGATTTTATCTGTTTTTAAAATATTATTTTGTCCCAGTTTTATGTTTTGTGAAAATGATGAATAGGCAGTTTCCCAGCTGTCCCCGAAGACCCCGGATGATTTCGCTTTGTATCACCCTGCACCTTATCAGTGTTGTCTCAGTTGATAATGATAAGGCAAACCAGTGATCAGATGAAACTGATTTTTAAACATCTTTTTGCTACCTACTTCTTCTACATCACCTGTACACTACTCAGAAAAAGCTAGGGAATATTCCTCTTTTTGTATGTTATCAGAATGTACCGAAAAGCAGTGCACCAATGTACCAATTATGTCAGAATGATACTTGATAATAGAATTAACTGGGAGCCCCATGTTGCACACATACAAAATAAAATGTCAATTAGTATCTCAACCATAAATAAAATGAAACAAGTCCTGGATTATAGATCACTTCATATTCTTTACTGCTCATTAATACAACATTGCTTAACATACTGTATAGACACCTAGGATAATAATCTTCTTCCTCTTCTTGTTATTTATCTTATTTTCTTTTTCTTCATTTCCTTCTTAGTCTTATTATCATCATCATCATCATTATTGCATACTTTCATTATTAATTATTGTTAACTTATATATGACATGAAATCAATTATGCTAATCACTATTTTTGAATCATGAATATTAGGATGTTTATAGGTAAGATTTCTGTCTGGTTGTGTATTGAGGACGTAATGAGTGAGTATTGTGGTTCCTGCTATTGTTGGGAAATGTAGCAGAGTCGCCCTTAAAAGTTGTGCTGAAGATAAAATTGTATGTACAACTTTGCACGACAAGTAGAAAACATTTGATAAGTGAGTCCTAACTTGGACATTGCCAAACTGTTTCCTACACTTGCATTGGTCTTTGATTATTTAAGTGTCAGTTGGATTTAGGCTATTAAAAAAGTGTTTTATTATTTATTACTATTTATTAAATAGAATGCTTTGATTCAGCTAAAAGTACAGAAATCAAGCTAGTTGTGTATGAATCATAACTGTCTGACTCAGTTTCCTGTTGTTTTTAATGGTGTTATTAGCAGAAACCACAAGTACAGGTTTCATTAATAATTGCTTTGTTACATCAACATGCAGCATAGAAGGATCTCACAGAAATGTGTCATGTTAATAGCACCCTATCCCAGCCTTCTGTGCTATTACAAATTATGATTGTTGTAGTGGGAGCTTTTAAATAGAATCCGTGGTGCTGGTATGATAAATGGTGGCAAGAACCTCTTTTGATGTAGGTGTTGTTGGAGGTACAACCCAATTCCAAAAAAGGTTAAATGTGTGTAATAAAAAACAGGATACATTGATTTTCTATCTTTTTTTTCTCTAAAATACTTAAGATATAACATCATATAACAGCAATTCCTTTTTTTTGTTTTCATGAGATTTGCAAATCATCAGATTCCATTTTATTTGACATTTTGCAAAAGCATCGTAACTTTCTTTGGATGAGTGTAAAAAGTAAACAAAATTAAATATAAATGCACAGATGATACACCGGAATCTATACCACAAACAGGTCTATAAGTTTAGCTAATTATGGCAACCTAACAATATTTATACCAAAGTAATGAAACCATTTCATCACCCTTGAATATTTAATAAACATGTACTTAACTTTGTTAAGTATGTTTATAAATATATAAATATTACCAAATAAATGATGATATACATAAATCCTATGGCTTGTAAATGAGGAGAGGACTACTACCAGAGCTCATGTTGGGGCGCATGCTTTTTATATTAGTTTCCATTCTCCCCTGTTTTTTTCTGTCACCAGGCTTTACATAATTTATTCAGTTTGTTTTCGTTAGTTTGAGGCTTTGATGACGTAGTTTTGCTCTGACCTTATCTTCTGCAGCTCTGGCTGGAAATCCTATGCCGCTTATCGCAGTAAACCCTCAATGTTTCCATTACAGTAGGTGATCCATGCATGTTTTATTCCTCAGCATGTCGTTGTCTTTCCAAATTTTATACCACTGCTTTTGTTTAAATGTGATGCCATGCACGTGATGTGCAACCACAGACACATTTATAAAGGATAAGTCCATTATTTGCAACATTAAAATGGCTCTCCTGGCAGTTAGAACAGCAGATTGTGATAGTGTGTGTGGGTCCACTTCGGGTAGAGTAAATTTAAGTATGCCCCATCCAGGCATCTTCATTTATCATGATGAAACCAGAATGGACAGTGAATTTTTCTCTGAAGACAGACATGATGAGGTTTGTTGATACCATACTTGTATAATTTGTCTTGTCTTTTAAAAGGATATTTAACCCTCCTGTTGTCCTCATTTTCTGTTTACACCCCGTGTCCTCCGGGTCAAAATGACCCGTCTTCACTAAACCCCCGATATAAGCAGCTTAATTGAATTTTAAACTCCAAATTTCATCTTGCTTGAGGGAACAACTTGTCATTCACAACTAAATGTGGGAATACCTGAGTTTTCCCTCTTCATTTGTATATAGCTTAAGAAAGAAAATAAAATGCAAAATGACGTTTTGTTCTGCATGCCTGCAGTGTTTGTCATATGCTGCTTAGGACCATGTTATTTTGCCATTTTTTTGAAAGGAAAGTCTCTCTTTCAGCTTCAGGGTTTTCTTCTTCTTCTTAAGATGATTCATCATGCTCTGGGTTGCATTCCTCCCCATCTTCTTCTTCTGATACATCCCCCACCTCTTCTTGTGAATCAGAGTTGTTTTGCTGGACATCTGAAAAAATCTGCTCTAGAGCCTCTTCCACGAACACTTATGGCTTCAGCAAAGAGAGAATTGGGGGTCCTGTCATCTTCAACATCTTTATAACCTCTGGAAATCCACAGAAAAAGAGTTCTGCAGTCTGCGTGAATGTGACCTATCTTGTGTTGTTTACGTCTGCTACTGTCTTATTCACGTTTACTTCTGATTGATCTGAGACTGATCAAAAGGTACAGCAGTCCGCGAAAAGACCCCCCTGAATTTTTTTTGTTTACTTCTGCTACTGATTGATCTGAGACAAAACTGAAACATTGTAACATTCTGTGGTGTGTAAATAACTGTAATGACCATGATTTCAACTCTAATTGCCTCACGGGTCATTTTGACCCGCAGACCACCTTTGTACCTTATTTTGTACAGCTTATATGGAAATGTGAATACAAGCAACATTTCATTTTTTCTAATGTTGGGGCCAATCTAGGCAAAGTCATAAAATTTCAAGTTAAAAAAATTTCGTTTTTAACACAGTGGCGGGTCATTTTGACCCGAAGTCAACAGGAGGGTTAAACCAAGGAGAAAATTTCATTATTCTAAGAGATTCTAAGAAACACTTCTTAATTGTTGATGTATACTCAAATATCATGGTGATCCCATTAAATAATCATGTAAAACTTTAAATATAAAGTGACTAAACTGTGCATAAAATATAAGGTTGAATAAATTACAGATTGACCCATAAATGCAAATGCTAAGATTAGGTAATATTGCCACTTCAAGAATTGATGAGGACTTTGTATTTATTCACACAAAACATAATACAAATCTCCAATAAGGCAATACAACACTGTATATACATACAATGATCTATATGTATACTACCTTTAAATGTGACATCATTCTTCCATTCTTTGTTAGAACTACCAAGTGTTAATAAATAGTCAAGCAAGGCATAGAAAAGAGTGTCAGAAGGAAATATTTCAAGTCATATTGTTAGTCATTCAAGGCAACTCTCCTTCACATGTTGTAATATATATATATATATATAGTCATGAAATTATTTCAGCTGGCATCTAAACACAGCTTAAGTTCAGTAACTTACTCAAATAAAGATTAATATTGTTGCTTTGCATTCACATTTAAAAGCTGTGATAAAACAAACACTCTGGGCCACTGTTGGATAATTTTTTAACCACTTAAACCCAGACAAATTAGTCTAAAACCAAACAAAAAAGCAAATCTCATATATCATTTTCAAAAAGCATCGACTGTAATGGCAATTATAAGCATTAAAATACAAGCTGACATCATAATTAGGAGCTGAAGAAAGTGGTGTTTCCAAATAATACAGTGTAAAAGGATTTCAAAGAGTCCTGTTTTGGAGCAAAATATTAAATGTGATTTATGTACAGAGTGATGCAAAGTAAAAAGACGGTTAGTTCAATACCATTTCTCTACACAAATGACAAAAGTTTACAAGCATTTACAAAAATATACTTCGATAGTAGCAATGGGACAATGGGAGCAGTGGTTAGTACTGGTTTATAAGCGAACAGGACAAAGTTTCTAGTCAATGACTGGAAATAAGAAAATGACACCAAGAAATAGTACTATAATATCACCGTATACCAAGCACACACAGTTGCGTGCATTCTTACAGATCAGCAGCAATAGATTTTTTCTAATCCTCTTTCCATTTCTACAGTTTATGATGATAGTGTTTTCTATCATGATAACCACAAAGGGATCACAAAGCAGCTCTTTAGACCGATTTGCCTGTACAGTGAATGTCTCAGACCTCAGATCTGCTAAATAATCAAGAAAGGAGAAACAGAAACAAGGAAATCCTTCACTTTTAAAATGCAAGGTAAGGTTTTATAAACAAAACCAACTAAAGCAATTTTTTTTGTCAGAATACAGTAACACTTTCTATTACTACTGAGTTGATGTTAAAGCACAAACTGCAAGAGCAATAAAAACAGGAAAGGAAATTTAGGTTTGGATGATTGTTTCTCCCCTTTAATGGTTGTAATTAGTGTTGTCTTATATATGGTTGGAAAGCCTTTATAATGAAGTATAACTTTCAAAGACTATTTCTGGACTGAGCAGAGTTGCTCATTGCACAGTGAATATCATGAGAGTGAATTAGGGAAGCTTATTATATCTGCATCAATATCGGTATCAGCAGATGTTGGTCATTTTCTAACACATCAGTTTTGGTCCGATTAACAACTAATATTAATTTACAGCTGTTTGTGCATGGCTGGCCATGCAGTATTTGTATGGGTATGTGACAGTGATGCAGTAAAGCATAGAAGAAGCAATGTCAGCGGAGTGGTCGTTTTTTCACTGCGTTGAAAGAAGATGCGGGAAATCAGTATGGAATACCTGCAAAGTCAAAGTAGGAGGAGGTCATCTGAAAAACCATTATCCAAAAGCTCACAACAATGACAGGAAGCTGGAGCTGCTAACTTAAATTTTTTGTTTGGTCAGAATTCAGTCATCTTAAAATATGTATATCAAGAAGTTAATAAATATCAATATAAATCAATAATCAATATATATTATATACAGTATACTGTATATTATACAAATAAATATAATATTAATATTAGTTAGTAGTGTCAGATTCTTTATCTTTATGGTGAATACAAACAATGGAATATTGCAGCGGATTTTGGGAGCACTATTTACATTTAGCAGTGTTGCTCATTACACAGATGTACAATTTCATAAAATTGAACCCTCATTGTAAAGGGGACTAATCAAGCTTCCCAACCACGTATGTTACAACACCAATTGGTGTTATAAAAATAACTGAACAAACACAAATTTCCTTATTTTAGTGCAAAATTTTCAAACAATGAATAACCTGTATCACTTTCATAATGTAGTTGTAGCTGATTTATGCACAAGTGTTTATTTGTCTCACAACTGACAAACGTAAGACCTAGATTAATTAATCAAAGTTTAAAGCTCTGATTAACACCGCTGTCGTCAGAGATAATCAAATATGTCCTGTATTTCACCGATAAACAGAATTTGTCTTTTTGAATATGTCCACAACCTACAGAATGCAAACATTTTTTTTAAACTAAAGTTGATTATAAAACAGATCTAAAACCTCATAGTTGGAAACATTTAAAACCCTTAAATGTTTTATATCTGCTGCAACTACATCATACAGTCATGTAAAATGTTAAATATATTATTACAACCAAAGATCATTTAAGTGACTGTATTAATGATAAGGCAATGCAGTGACTATGATTCATCATTCGTGCTTTTAAAGACGTTGGACATCAGAGATTTTACCCTGACTGAAATGAGCAAAAGGCTCATGAAATTATTAAACAGATTACTTCAGTCTTTCTGCATACATACTAAAAGGAGCTTCGATCTTCACCTTCAAACATACACACCAATACACTTATTGAAAGCTACAGAAAGGCCATACGTACCATGCCTCATCTCATTAAACCCATGTTAAGTACATTTATGCGGTATGTTGACAGCTAATGTACGGCGTTATTTATCTGTGGAGGGAAGAGAGCAATGCAGTGATGTGTTCAGGCGTTTGCTCGCTGTCAGCTCTGATCCAGTAACATTCCTCAAATATTGTCAAGCTTTGTGAGAGTTGATCTCAGCTGGTTTGTTGAGCTAAGAGTTGGCACAGAGAGCAGCATTCAGACCAACAACAGACCGTGTGGGATGATGTGAGCCTTGGAAAGACACATTTCACCACCTGGTCCGATTCTAAGCTTTTCCTTTTCTGATAAAATCTACATTTCTGCATAGCTCAGAAAATGCAGTGAGCACTTACTAGTCATGAAAAAGACAGACTGCTGCATGCGGATATCTCTCCAGCTTTGAAGCTTTTGCCATGCAATATGAATTTGTTTAATTCTCAGTCCACATTGTCATCGACCTCCTGATGAGATTTATGCGACGATGATGGACAGCAGCATATACTGTACTGTACATCTGTACATGTGAAGGAGCCAGTAACATCTGGAACAATAGTTACTTCACTCTCAGTTGCCATGGAAACTACATACAGTGGATTGACAAATTGATCATGTCCATATTTGACAAAGAAAGCCAAAGTTAATCTGCAGGTTTGCATTTGTATATCACTTCTGGAGTGCACCTACAGCACTGCACTGGTCTGTGACCTCTGACCTCCCTGTAGGGCCACCAACAGGTTGTTTGTCTCTCTGACAACATCACAAACACATGTCTCTAAGGTTCTGATCATAGTGGCTTCTTTTATATGTCTGTATGTAACTTAATTCATCAGAAGATGAGTAAACATGTTCTTGACATACAAATACATGCTCTGCAAACACACACACACACACACACACACACACACACACACATCTCAGCTGTAGTTATAGCTGAAGTTATATGAGCTAGGCTCCTTTGGCACAGGAGGCGGTGCTTCTGGGATGGTGATGTTCTCAAGGTCGAGGAGGCGGAGCTTCATCTCCATACTGATCAGAGTATCTAGGTCACTGCGTGTCAGGTCGCTGCCCATCTCTCTGCCCAGCAGCGCACACAGGCCGTCGGTCCAGATGCAGTACTGCACATGTGTAAACACACACACACAAGCAGATCTAAATATGTTGACAAGTCAAGATCACTGGTCCAGTAAACCCTGCAGATTACACCCAGTAAAGCTTTTTGCAAGTCAATTTTGTCAGGGAATTACACAAATATCAAAACACTTATAAATAATCATTGTTGGTTTCCATCATGTAATACTTGTTCACGAAACAAAAGCGGGGAAAAAACCGCAGGCTGTATTAAAGTGGAGTGTGTGGTGGAAGGAGGGACTGGTTCACACTCATTTCTGCCCACCTGGATGCTGCTTTTCGCTCATTCAGTGTGACTGCAGTCCCTTCAAACACATGTGGTATTAATATTCATATTTCCAGCTGTGAAGTGCATGTGTGAACAGCAGATTTGCGAAAAAGCCTGGACTGAATTCTCCATGCACTCTCCAGAAAATCTGCAGCGTTCATGTGTGAAACAGCTTTGGTGTCACACATTCGGTCTCTGTTGGGGCGACAAGATGTTGAGGAAAAGTGTTTTGCAGAACATGGAGTCACCACTTCCGTATTTAATCCCTTTAGTCATTAACGTGGCATTTCTTTTATCGATAATAGGAATAATATAAGACTTGAATATTCAATAGTATTGATAATACAAACCCTAAATACTGATATCACTACATCTTTTTCAAGTTTTTTATTGATTTTGTGATATCACAGTTTTTTTGGCACGTTGACAAATTGGATGAAATGTTGACTGGATATTGCATTCAACCTGAAAGCATAAAAGCATCCAGCTATGGCTGCCATGCCGAGGCAAAAAACATGAATTTGACCGAGGACTAAGTTTCCACCATCTACTGTGCTACTGTGTCAGCTTACCTCGTATTTGTTGGGTGCAACAAAGTTGAGTGTTTCATCTGGATCGTACAGGACAGAGAAAGCCAACTCCAGGACCTCCTGTAGGAAGTGGACAGGTTAAACAACACTGCACACACACTGAGTGAGAACAAAGAAAGGATGAAGGGTGGTGTGCAACTACACCGGCCACAAAACATGAAAGAAAACAAACCACCTTGTTTTGTTTTAGAGCACTTTTCTCTTTCATATGAGGGCAGTCCTTCCCTGTCAACACGGACTTGATGTCTGAGACGGGAACTACGTGGGGAAACACAACAAACAGATCCTTTGAGAAATTCAGGCTGATCGATACACCGAGTTCCACCTCTGACCCAGCCGTTGTCCGTGTTTTGACATTTTTATTAGCCAGAGATGGAGCCACGTAGAGAAAAAAGAAAACAGATTTAACTTACTCTTGTCACTGAGCAGCTCAAAAGGCACTTCACCCTGAGGTGACTCATCCAAGTCCCCATAATGCAGCACTTTGTGATTCAGAGAGAGTCTGCAGAACCAAAACTTCTCTACGGGCGAAAAGAGAAAGGAGAGAACCCAGAGCTTAGCTGCTACTCAACAACAATGGTGCTTCTTCCGCAGAAAGAAAGATAATTACACAGATACAGCGTGTACCTTGCCTTCGGCGGTTCCCCAATTTACGGAAGCAACTTCCTTCACACAGCCGGTTGAGTCGTTGCTGCTTGATGAGCTCCAAGATCTCAGGCTGAATTCTCTCCCGCAGCTCGCTGTGGCACAAACACAGCATGAGCGACAGGCATATACACACACAGGTCTAATAATACAGTCTTTAATATTACATGAACAAAGCAGAGTTTGAGTTCATGCTTGATTAAACAACAACAGAAAAAGTCGAAGGTGCTGGGTATGTGCTGCAGACACAAACTGACATGATAGGTGGAGACTGGAAGTCATCCTGGCTCATTCTTTCTGACTGACGCAGACGCAGAATCTCAGAGTAGTTGAGTCCTCGTAATTTATTCTTTAGCTGGTCTATCGATGATGGTTTCATTGCCAGAGCTCTGGTGATCTGTTCGCGGACCACCTGCATCACCTGGTTAGGGTTTACAGATGCACACATAAAGGAAAATAGAGTGAGCATAGGTGACATCGAGTATCAGAGGTCATGGAGGTCAATTTAACCAAAACAAAACTTATGACATAGAAATCGTTAACGTAATGTGCAAGTGCAGGTTAAGATAGAATCAAATCAAAAGTTATACATATATACAAAATACATACAGTATAAGAGTAATTTACAGCCATCATACATTCTCAAAAAAAAATCTGATATAGACTATCTGGATCAGACAAACGCTTTGTTCTTGAAATCACATGAAATGAAGCATATTTATTTAGTCAGTTACAAAACAGGGATAACAATGTTTATGGAAAGGAATAAAACTGTACCAGGTAACCTGCAAAAATGATTTACAGTATTCACAGACAAGGTTGCAGTTTGAGAGGTGCATTCAACTTCAAAACACAGTATTTCCAGTTAACAATTAAGTGTCAGTGTATATCGGTCTGTGGAGTGAAATTATGGAATAAATTAATCATCCAGTTTAAACAAATGGAAATTATGAGTCAGTTTGAAACTGTATACAAAAAACATCTGATTGATAGGTAAAAGGAGGAAGATTGTTTTTATTAACACCTTTTTCTTATTTATTATATTATGTTGTATGGTATCATGTAATATAATCTATTACATATTATCGTATTATATTGTATGTTGTATTGTAACTATCTACAGTATAGCTTTAGTGTACCTCCATCGTTTTTATTTGTTGCTGATTAATTACATGTAGTAATGGCACAACAGATTTTGCAATGACGATGATTAATGATTGTAATATTAACTATTATATACTATATAATACATTCATTGGTTATTGATATTTGTGTGTTTGTAGACCTGTGTGTAATGTTTTATTGTAATATAGTCATAGTAGTAATTTACAAAAATGTAACAATATGTTATCAGTAAATTTCACATCTGTTAGTTGGATTGAAGTAGATAATGTATTTGGTGTAATTGTTTACTGCGTATTGGGGCAATTATGATATATTAATACATATTGTATGTCAAAGTTCTTTATCATATGTATATAAATACATGTTATATAGAGATGAGTCATCGGGTGATAAGCAGGTTGGAGTTGAAAAGTTTATACTTCTTCCTGCTCCTTTCAAACATTTTCAAACTTTTTATCTTTCATATCTTTTATTATTTTGTTCTAAATAAATAAACATTCATTCATTCATTCATGCATCGCATGCCCATCAGCTCAGTTACTGGTTGTGCTTTAACCTTTATCCGATTACCTGAACTGCCCATACAGTCCAAGTTAAATTCATATAAGCCTCTTTTCCTCGCTGAGAAACTCAACTTGAAGACAGACATTCCTCTTCCAATTTTATAGGCATCAATAATTAAAACACAATAAATGATTTTACATATTCCTTTTCATTTCATGAGTGTCGGGTTAAGTAGTAATAGTCATGAATTATTTAATGAACCGAAAGCCTTTTGGCTTTCGACTCCATTGGGCTGCTCAGTTACACGCAGCAGGACACAGCAGTCGTACTGAGTGTGCGTGTGTGTCAGCATGAAGCAGGGCAGATAGTGTTAACCTTCATTTTGAGTCTTTTAACTTTTTATATTCCTCCAACCACATTTTGAGAATAATCATTTAAGCCAAATAAAAAATGTTATTGGGAGGAAGCTGTATGCTCTCAGTTGCACTTTTGGCTGTGCACAAAAGCTCCCACTAGTGACAACAATCACAGGCTTCCGAAGTTTAATTTGGAGAGTTTAGTCGTTAGAAAGTGAAGCTGATTTAAAACCAGAGGATCAGCGTATGGATGTGAAAATACTCTGTTTTAATCCCAGACCTTGTTGAAGTCCTCTGCTGTAGCCCTCATCTCCTTCCAGGTTTTATTGAGCAGCTGGATGCAGACACAGAAGAACTCCTCCCATGCTCGGTCATGGGTGAAGAACATGGGGTGGTAATCGTTGCAACCCTCATTGGCTGCAGAAAACAAAAGATTTCAACTGTAAAAAAAAATCTGGTGTGGCCATGTGTTGCACTGGGGCTGGTCACTAAACTTTATGTTATTTAATACACACTAAAGATAACTGACACTAATATCAAAATATCAACAAGTGCAAAAAGTACTTACGCAGTTCGCCGACCTGGAGAATCTCACAGAGCATCCGTGTGAGCTCGATGGCGCAGCGGCCAAAGGGACACTCGTGCTTATCTTCTCGGCTGCTGTTCTCCAAAACAATCTGCCAAGAGTGAAGAGACAAGTGAGGCGTGGCTGACTTTTTTCCAGTTCTGTAAACGCAACAAACCAAACACTCACCCTGATGTAGGTATCCTGGTGAACCTTGGCAAGATACAGCATGTTGTCCAGAGCCAGCATCCCAGGAGGAGTCTGGGTGAAGTCCATGGCTGGGTTCACATGGTTCTGCATTTACACCAGAGATTATTTTTTTATAATATTCTTTTAATCAATTTATAAAATTTTATTTACATATCTATTCCATCAAACTGGAATAAAGCAAAATTTGTCGGCTCACAGTGAATCCCAGCATCTTGTAGTCCTTGGTGTACATGGCCTTTCTCTTCTCTGTCCCGGTAGGATCGCTTTCTCCGTCAAAGGCGATTCTACGCAGCTCAAAAATGATGTCTCTCTGAGCCTTAGACAGAAAAGCCAACATGCTAAAAGCCTATCAGCATAATGAGGGAATCATTTAACATAACAGCAGCAAATTAATAAACGGAGCCATAAAAAAAGATGGCTCAATCAGCGTTAAGCAGATGGCTTTCAGCATACGCAGGCAAAAAATAGGAAAACCTTCATTTTCCGGTCTGCTTGTTACACTTAAAGCAGATCTATCAGCGAGAAAGCTTCACTGGTCAGAGCTTTTCTCTCACTATTACACCTTCTTAGCGTGCGGATTATTTTTATTCAGTGAACCATTTTGTTTATCTAAGTGTACCACAGGGAATCACTTACATTTTCGATTCTTTTAATTTTCTTAATTGCACTTTGTGTCCCAAAAATGCATTTTAACATAAATAGCTTTAAATTTTACCTGATCGTTGGGGTCCATTTTGGTCATCATTCTTTCTTCCAGAAGATTAAAGGTCAGTACTTGCAGTACATACAGTTGATGGGCCATTTCGGCTTTGATTGGTCGATTTCCTCTGATAACATGCTGGAAAAGAAGAGCCCACTGCGGGTAGAGCAAAGCTGCTACGTAAAGCTAAAGCAGCAACTTCTATTTAATAAAAACAAGAATACCTAATGTGCTGCACTTCTGTTCAGATTACTCAGCTAACCACAACCAAATGTAGTTAATTCATGATTTAGCTGCAGTTATCTGCTGCAACAAAAAGGCAATATGATTTCTCGAGCTTTTATTCTGGCTTCTTTCTTCACACATATTCCCTCCGGTTCTTGTACATAATGGTCACAAAAAGTTTCTGCCTGAACAACCCAGATAGCAGACATATTCTGCAACAATCCAGGCTACTTTTGGCACTTGAAGGACTGGCAACTGTTGTGTGAACCAGAAGTGAACCAGATGTCAGTTACCAGTCAAGCTTGGACTACGGAAGGTTTCCTGTGGGCCACATGTGGTCCAGATGTTGGTTATTGGCCTGGACGTGGATTAAAACAAATGTTTAGAAGGTGAGAAGTGGTCCTAAAATGGGAAGCTTTCCTTGTGGGTCACACGTGGTGGTCATGTGACTGAGTTTTGGCAGCTACTGTACACTTATGTTTAGTCAAAGCTGTAAATAAGAATAAAAGATGAAGTGGCCTTAAGAAGAAAACAAAGTGAACAGTATCTGAAAGTGGTCTTGAGAGGTGTAATATGGAAAAAAAAACATTAAGAAAAGCCCCAATACAGGACCATTGAGATGCCTCTGGCCCTTCAGTCATTCCATATACTGTTCAACAAAGCTTGTCAAGGAGTGGTCTTCATGGAAGGCTGGCTGTCATGAAGTCGAAACAAAAGAAGGGAAACAAAATAACTAAAAATGTACATGACAACTGGACTGAAAATCAGTGGCTACAGGTCTTATAGAGTGAATCCTCACCAGAACCTGGACAAAAACATTACTGAAGCAGTGTGGGATCATCATAATAATATCATGTATGTTTATGGGTAGCTTGTTAAAAAGGACAGGCTTAGATATAAGCATTGTGCTTCACCCTGTGCCTATTCAGTCACCTCATTTGCTTGTACTGAACACATGTATTGTTTATGTTTGTGACTGAATAAATCAAATCAATCAATCAATCAATCAATCTTGACAGACTACATGACAAAAGGCATCCAAACATATACAAAGACAACATCCAAAGAAGAGCTTTGTGAAGAGCGAAGAATACTAAAGGAAAGTTTGTCCAAGAGCGTTCAAGCTGCATTAAAGAATAAAACAGGCCAAATCAAAAATTTACTTTCAATTTTGCTAGAATTGTTCAGACAGAGTTTTTTGTCTTGTATAATGTGCAATCATTTATACTCACATTGAGGATGATGGAGCGCAGGTGTTTCTGAGCCAAACTGCTGGCCATTTCCTGAGGGTGCACATAAGTCAAGAGAGAAAGATGATTTACTACAGAGTAAAAGTAGCAAAAGAAAAACTATGAAAAAGTCTGCCTTAGATAAATCTGACTTTTTTTAAGACAAATGCCTTGAACTTTAAGTTCCATCAGTGTTTTAGAGCATTTCCCCTTCATAAAATCAATAAAATAACAGCTAAAACGAACTTCATTCTGTCAGCTCAGTCTGTCTGCTGCTGCAAGAAGCTATGGTTCTATCCTCATTTAAATGGACTTTGCAATGGCTCTCTATGACACAAAGAGCTAGAGTGAAGGAGCGGACAGGCTGCAGAAACGGGGGCGGGGGGGACTCAGAACAAGCTGCAGAGGGATGCGTACTCACAGTGAGGTGCTGCTCCAGTGGGTTAGAATACTCCTCCTGCGAGCCAAGGGCACGGAGGAGGGACATGGGTGTGACAGTAATGAAAATAAAAAGTGCACACATGGACCATGAGATACAGGGATACATCACAGGCACAGCATGCAACAAAATAACAACATGGAATCGTCGAGGATAAGAACATCAGTTATGGTAGAGCACCTCACATGCTCTTCATATCAGACGACAACACAACTATTCTTTTATACAACTGAAAGGATTTCACACTCTTACTTCCTGCCCTCTTTTTCCCTGAAGGAATAACTAGTCCAATAATGCCAAAGAACATGCACCAACGCTTTCATAATGACACATTTTAAATAGTGACTCTAAGCTAATTTTTCAAACGAAGCATTTCAGTTGGAAATTACAAGTATTTGACTGCAGCAGCAGTCACATCCAGTTTGTACAATAAGTCCCTGTGTTGTGTTTCTCTCACCGGACTGACTCAGTTCGCCCTCCAGTGGCCGGACAGAAAGGCCAACTCTTCAAAAATGTTATGGTCTTATCAGTGTTAAAATATGTGATATCAGTGAAGTACAACTTTCCCAATGAAAAATCTGTTTTCCTTACCATAAACTGACATTATTAGTATTAGCTCTGTGTGCTCATGCTAAAATTGGCACAAAAAGTAGAGATCTGTATTTTTGTATTTGTATGCTGGATCATTTCTCCCCTTTAAAAATTGGAAATTGTGTTGTGTTCAATGTCAGAAAGCCTGATGAGTCATGTTTACCATAAGGTTTGAGTTGCAGGAGTCACACTTCTGTGGAATAAGTAACCCAGCCAAACATGTGGGTAGTGATAAAATCCCCTGCAATATGAGATACAAGCCTTGCCAAGTGTGTCAGTCATAGATGAATAGCTGGCTCCTGATTGGGACCTAATTGAATGAGATCACTGAGCAAGTAGATATCCCAATTTATATAGAATCTGGGACTCTATCCTTATGCTCTCCCCCACAAGGCCAGAATCACCATAGAGTACTTGCAAAATTTTAGGAGTGAAGAAGACAAAATGGCTTGATGTGAGTCCAGACCTCAACCCAATGAACACCTGTGGGACCAGCCAGCTGGACGTGCTAGAATATGACCAACACAGTCATGCTGGTTGACCTTCAACAACTGCTGCTTGAGGATTGGGATGTCATCCCACAGCAAAATGAGACCAGGCTGGTGACCAGTACGACGACGAGCTAAACTGATGTGGCTGTGAAAGGATCGTCGACATGTTACAAAGGTCCCAGACTTTGTAAAATTGATCAAGTGTAAAAATGGCATTTATGTCTTAGTTTTTCTTTAATACTGTGGGGAAGTGCAAATAATCCGATCCACCAGGCAACAGCAGAATAACAGGATATTGGAGGATAACAGGAGGATATTGCAGAGGATTCCTGCACATTTTTGGGGAGTAGGGGAGGGTTACGACCACAAGTTTAGCTGGGTTGCTCCTTCCAAACTTGCATAATCCTTACAAGTTATAAATCATTGTAATGGTGACTAATAAGGCTTTCCACCGATAAAAAATACAACACTATTGGTTGCAAATGCAACCAATGCAAATTTATCTACTTTTTGTGCAAAGTCCCAGGAGAACAAACGTCATTTGTTGACAATTGACATCCTTTCATATCTTTTAGAAGTTTTTTTGTCCCACTCACCTCCAGGTCATCACATCTACATTTAATAATTGCTTTTGATGATGCACTTGTTGCTAACTTAATTCATACTCTTTCATAGTTTAAGTGATGAAAGATTTAAAAAACGACTTTAGGATTTTTTCATAATGGAAAATGTCTTACGTTTAAAAAAAAGACAAATATCTGCTGGTCATCAGTTTGATTGCTTTATAAAACTATGTTTTGAGGCGTATAGTTTTTTTATATATATAACTGAAGATGCCTGAAACAAACTCAGGACAGACACAAACGGTGCATGAAACGAGATTACACGTGACAGTAAGCTACAGCACAGCGTGAACTGGGTTAAAAGTTACCACACAAAGTGAGAACAAACAAGAAAAATGAGACGTGACAATGGCATACTGGTCAAAGGCAATAAATACATGTCCATTTGTCTATTTGTCTTGTTTACAAAGACTTTTTTTCTGTTTTCTATACAATGTTGTAACTTAAAAAATGCTCAACATACATTTCTGATCTTTTATTTATGGATGTGCCTTGTGCAATATTTTGAAAAGTCTCACTTCTTGGTTCATTGGAAAAGTTACCATGAAAAACACTGCAGCATGAGAAATGTACAGATTTGAAAGTATAAAGCGGTACTATTATTAGCGAGCGTGTCATTACAGCAATGACTATCAGACAGAACCGACAACATGACAGCTTGCAGACAGACATCTATGATTAGCTTTAATAGCTGCGAACATTAGCAGCCACAGTGAGTCAGTGTCTGCAGCTCTCTGCCACCAAAGAAGCATATATGAGGATGGGACATTAGTATTCTAGCTATTCTATCTATTCTGAGTCTTTTTCACAGATGTGGCTCACTGTGTGGCGAGTGTGGCGCACCAACCTGTCGTCTATCCTCTGGTGCCTTCAGGAAAAGAGCGTTGATGAGAGCGATGGCGTAGGTCTGGATCTCCTGGTTTGACCTGAAGAAATATCCAGCATTGCAACAACCAGTTAGAAGCATCGTGCTCCACTCATTTTCAGACGTTTAACCTCCAGCCTAACAGCTGTTCTGCATGCTGTACGCATACATCACAGTCAATACAATGACAAGGATGGGTTCAGGATATTCTTTCTAACTCTCTTCAACTACAGTTTTTGCTTTTGCTTCATGTTCAGGATCAAAAGATTTTTAAATGCAAGTTTTTAATCTCATAAAAAAAGACAAAAACCCTCACTGAGGTTTTCCTGAGCATCTACTACAGCCTACTAGTTTTATGCTGTTACATAAAGACAACCCATGATGCTTCCAAACCATCATTGACATGAGCATTTCCTTCTACTTGTAGATAAATCCCGCTGCAGTCAACTCTTACTTAGTAACCAAATGCAGATTAACAACTCAAAGTAGCCCATGATATAAACACTGATACGTAATTTTCCTGCTCAAAGATACAGAGCCAGGCATAAAATGTACATGTTAATGAGTCTTTTCCAGATTTTCCTCGACTGTGATTGAAACTAAGAGTTACAAATAAGAACAAAAGTTAGTAAATTGTTGTGTTTAAAGCAAACAAATTGCTGGTTTTGGTCTCTGTCATGTGATCTTCTGGCAAAAAGAAGCATTTAGTGCAGTGATGGGGAGCCCTGGTCCTGCAGGTTTTCATGGTTTCTCTGTTCCAACACACGAGTTCTGCACAGTGACTCATTCATCTTAATCAGGTGAGTTGGAGCAGGGAAACATTGAAAACTTGCAGGGCAAGGGCCAAGGTTCTCCACCAATGATTTAGTGGCATCAATGAATCCTGATCTCACCCTTTAAATAATAAGCAAACCAACATTATTTCCAAGAGTTGCCCCTGAATGCAACACAGATCAGAGTGCAAGAAGCCCCTGTGCATGTGTGTGTGCTCACACTTGCAGGTGCCCGATGAGCTGTCCCACGGTGATCTCCTGGGCCACTCGATGGTAAAGGCTGTGGCTGTTGAGGACCATGCTCTCCAGGATGGCCAGAGAGCGCTGCAGGATGGACACGTCCACCATCGGCTGGTTCACATATCCTGCAATCTGAATGAGAGCAGCGTGGACGTTAAGATATTTCTCAGCCTCACTTCTGTGCTTTGATCATTTCTTTGGTTTATTAGGGGAATCATGTGAAATCAAAGCAAATCTGTGATGCTTGAATACAGAAAAAACAGCTAAAAACAAACAGATTCTGTTTTTTCTCGCAAAAAAGAAAATATGTGAGAAAAGCAAAAGAAGGGCTCTTTAAGTTTCTAATGAAAAAATCTCAAGGCTGCAGAGAGGTTTATCAGAGGGGAAACTATTCACATACACAGTGAAGGAGCTCCAAATAATGTGCAGCGTTGCTAAGCAACAGCACCCACGCATTTCCGGGATTTCAGAGGAAGGGAAGGTCAAACAATTATACAAAAGAGCAGGAATAAAGAGTGATGAAAACACAAACCTTGAAATTTCTAAACAGATGGGACGGGGGAGATTTTATAAAAAGGCCTGCATGTCTTAGAAATGGAGCTACCTGTTTGATGAAGGAGAGGGAGATAAGGTCCCAAGACACAATGCCGTGATCCATCAGCTCCAGGAAGGCAGTGAGAGTGAAGGCCAACATTTCCCCAAAGCTAAAGAAAGAAAAACAACACTTGTGTTTGTCTTTCAAAGAGAAAAAAACAAGCATGTATGAAAACATGCCATCCTGTCAGGTTTAATATATCTTAACTGTTTTTAACAGTAACAATAAGGATTGCTTTACTAAGGACAAATTTTAAGCTGTCAGAAAACCAGATGAGCACTCACTGGGTTCCACTCTCTACCAGGCGAGCCAGTGTCCCAATTCCCTCCATGTTAATGAACTCTGCAGCGAAAGTGGGGTCTGCAGACAGCTTGGCAAGCTCTTTCAGAGCCTCGAGGCGAGCGTCGATGCCATGGGACTGAATCCTCTCCAGGAGCTGACGAGCAGCACGAGCCTGACAGAGACAAAAAGCATCACTGTCTTAAGACAGTCCACCCCTTCCCACCCAGTCAATTCGTTTACTCTAATTTTATCACAGATCAGCAATGATCCAAAACCTGTTAACTGGGGAACTTTAAAAAGGCACTTTCACTGGGAATTCAGACACAGAGAACAAAGGCACCACTACATTGGATGTGATGGTTCAATTTGAGCCGTGATGTTGCTCTTTAAACACTGATAGATGCTAATTACAGGTATTTAGGCTCAGATAAAGTTCCCTTCATCTATTCTTCTGCAGAGGTTTGCGTCTCATCTGACCACATTCTCAAATCTCAGCAAACCAGTGTAGCAAACACGGCCAAAACATCATCAAGCACATGATGCTTCCGTAGCTCTTTTTATGTTTAGCTGTGGGAGATATGAGCCGCACTCTCAGTTCACTTAGAAGCAGGCTGGGATTAGGAAGACAGATTATCATACATTATTAGTGAGTTAGAAAGCAGTGCGATTCACTGTGGCGGAGCACATCAACAGCTCTTATCCTTTAAAAAGCAGAGCTGTGCTCATACTGCTAGGTTTAATGGTCCAGACTAGCACATTGAGTCTGGTGATGAGGGAAAACCTTTTATGATACATTAAAACAAAGAATTATCCATCAAAAAAGTCTAAAAACAGCTAACAGGTTCAACACCTTCTGACAAATAACAAAATCATGATACAGTAAATGGACAAAGACGACTTACAGGAGAAATTGCTAATCGAAGGATGGTCCCATTCTTAATTTCACCACGGCTCTGAGAGATGAGAAATAAAATGGGTTTAATTTCAATATTACAGCTTTATATCTTCAACACAAGGTGTTCAAGGGGAACAGGAAGCTCACCTGCTCAGTGATATAAAGCTGAGGACCATCAGCATAACGCAGGGCAAACTGCTCTGAGCCTGACAAAGACCAGCTGGAGACCCAAGCAGAGTTTTTACAAAGAATTAACATTCATTCAGACCAACTGCAAGAAACAAAATGTGCAAATGTTATTTTGCGGCACACTCCAGCGTGCATGAACGAAAGGCCGTCACAAAGTCAGACTGTTCCCTCTAGCAGATGTATTTACACAAGCTGCAAAGTTGCTGTGTTATTCAGTGGGTGTTAACAGTAAACTGTAAAGAATTTTCTCTTTCAAATGGTAAAAGGGAGGCAGTGGGTATATGCAGCTCTGTTAATGGTGGTTGGATGGATGGGTAAGATAAAATGTGCAATGCTCAAAACTAGAGTGTAAGAACATAAAAGGGGAAAAGATGGCAGGGAAAGGCGAATCCCAAGTGAAAGCAAATGGTTATGTAAGGTGTGATAGTTAAAAGCAAAATGGATAAACTGTACACAGCTGTGAACGGCAGGAGCTTTGCAACCCTTTATTTTATTCTTATTCCTGCATGATGCACAAGCGTTTGCCTGGTCAACAATAGATAAAAACAGGAAGATTTTTTTAGTTCTAAGAGCAAAAGTATCAAAAATAGAGAATACTTATTTTAGTTTGATGCAGAACTTCAATTAATCACAGCAAAACCATGGCTGTTGTAAAGCACTTCATAAATAAAATTGGACTGATATAAAAATTCTGATGGTTTAGAGCAGACGGTGACTGATTTGTAGTCAGGGCCAAAAGTTAGGTTGCACATTTCTTTTAAGTTTTCATTGATATTACAACAACAAATTGAGTCATTAGATGAGCCTTTCAGACACTCCCCATTCTGCACAGTACATGATTTGTAACAAGCCTGAAGAAGAAAATGAAAGAAAAGTAAAGCTATTATTAATATAAAATAAACATCACACACTAAGAATAAAAAATAAAGAAAACAGAATGTCCGAGCAGAAAAGTACCAGGATATTTACTGTTAACTTTACAGACACCTATATTTATCCAAAAATCGAAAATTCAATATTTTCCTCTTACATTAATTGAATGACATCACACTGAAAAAAGAAGAGGGAATATTTTATCCTAATTTAAATATTTACTTAAATTAAAGACAAGTGATTAAATTTATTTATTCAATGACAATAAATAAGTTTTGCAGCATTCTTTTAATTCCCAGTCAAACACAGATACTTCGTCTCTACAGAGGCAGCTGGACGTCCCGACCACACTATCTAAATATAAAGATAGCACAGGCAGTGAAGCAAATAACTCAAATTTAAGCGGTTACAATCACAAAAGGTTAAATTCCTGCTAGGGTTCCCATGAGCTTTTGCACACTTGGTTCTTCAGCTTTATAAATCTGGAGAAAAGTGGGTCATTAGGATACTCAGCCAAGCAGTACCTTCCTCTCATGGGGCTCCAAGAAGTATTGTATTGTGTGATTTCAGATGTTTGAGGTGGCCACGGTTAATGCAGAAAAGCATGGAGCGGGAATTTCCGCCTCATGTGAGGGTGAACGGGTAGTTTGATGAAAAGCTGATCGAGGTGGTGAGAAAGTCTTGCAGCCTCCACAACAAGACCAACATATGCAACATGTTAACCTTGATTGTAGAACTATGAGAGTAGAAAACAAATCTCACATGACTCCAGAACACAGGACTTCAGATGTGCTCAATTCTGACAATGAGTTCTTGTTCCCAAGATGCAATGCGCAAATGAAAAAAATACGGGTAAAAGTAGCGAGAAAAGTAGAAAATTCAGAAAGAAAAACCCTTCAGATTCTTACGATTTCGCCCTATTTTTACAAACTTTGGGAGTCCTGATAATAACTTTTATGGTTTTCTTTTTTTCAAGTCCAGAAGAACTAACTAATGCTCTACTACAGTTTGTAAATCAATGTCAAATTCTGAACAGATTTCTGGTCCTTTAGGGTCTCTGTCCGGCAGGGTCAGGATGTTTCCCTGCTGATTCAAGTGTAATCGATCCAGCAGCTTGTTGTCAAGGTCTGCACAGCGACCAGTGTGTTGAAGCAGGAACAGATGCCCTCGAGAAACTGGGTTTAAGATCCCCACAGTATATCATTACATCTGATAACTACATGCTAATCTGCAAACACACAAACCAATGGAGGAGCAGCCAGTGTAAAAACAGAATGTTGGAGACTGTTTTATTCATCTGGAAGATACTGATGATCAATGTGAGGTGTAATGCTTACCCATCGCATACTTCACGAATTATGGAGGACAAAGGCCTCTTCTGCAAAGACAAATATAAAAATGTGCAAACATTTAACACAAAAGATATGAAAAGAAGCATAACAAACCATCCGTATGCACACAACTGTATGTTGATATCTAAAAGACTATAGCCTGTGACTTTTATTAGATCTATCAAATGTGTTGCCGCTATACAGTAGTTACAGCTACTTTCCTTTTAACAACATTTTAATGCATTATTTTATCCATTATACTCAGCAAAGGCAGAGCAGCATTAGAAATAAATTTGATAGTTTGCAGAAATAATACCCACCTGGTCCATTTCTATGAGCTGGGCATTGGCGCCGGGCCATTCAATGGCAACCTTCACAATGTCAGCTGGAGGTGGCATGGCTGTTTTATTATTAGCACCTCGAGGAAAAGGAATATAAAAGAAAGCTGCTGATCAGCATCCATCATTGAAACATTGAACAACATCTAAAAAGGGACAGCTGGAATAAATGTTTGTAGGATTGTTACTGATAATCTAAATCACATTTATAATGATACACGCCTGCTGACCTACAGTTATAAGATCCAAATGTGCAACTGCTACCTTATGGGTAAGTGCAGGTAGGGTCAGTCAGTCTCACAGCTCTGCTGTTTAAACTTCTTTGCCAGCTCCCCTGTGAACACAAACACACACTTTGGTCATGTAAATGCAAAACCTTGGCTTAATAATCATTTAGAAAACGTAGACTACTCCATCCCTTCATTTTCTCTCCTCTGAGCTGAATCTGTAAGAGAACAGATCAATAAACATAACAGACAAACATGCATATCTTCTTTGGCTCTAGGTCTTTTCATACTAGACACTGGGTCTGTAGAATTTTAATTTGGTGGGTTGAATCAGGGACACATCTAAAACTTGATCATTTGAGAAGCCTGCTTTAATCTAAAATACTAGAAGATGACTATAAATAAGCAATAAAATGCTGAAGAAACCGCTTTGCTGCCAGTAATTAAACAACTGTGTCGGTGTACAGTAATAAAAGCGTAAAAATTAATTTTAGACATATTACTACATATACATACAACAAGTATAGATCCACTGCTTATATTACTACTACTAAACTCATCCACCATCTGCAACAGCAGCTTCGTAGGAGCACAGCAGAGACAAGTCCTTGGCATCAGAAACGGAGACGGCATGAAAAGCTGGCTGACAGGCTCAGTTGATGATTGGAAAAGAAAAAGGAGAAACAACTGCTGCTCTTCAAATGGCTGTTTGCATTCAGTGAGCTTTCAGGGTTTATTACAAAAAACAGCTAACAGCTTCTTATTTGAAAAGAATCTCTTCGATAGCTCTGCTGTTAGATGACAGAAAACATCCGCTTGAAACAACATGAACCAACAATTGGCTTCTCTAGAGATTTCTCAGTAGCAGTATTTTGAGCACTTTCTCTGTTTTCTGAGGAATTTTAATGTTTGTTCTATAAATATGTTCATCTGCCGGTTTATATCAACATTAAACATGCCGTCTGACAGCGTTATCCTTTGATT
The DNA here is from genome assembly GCA_036024015.1 of Craterocephalus amniculus. NCBI lineage: Eukaryota > Metazoa > Chordata > Actinopteri > Atheriniformes > Atherinidae > Craterocephalus > Craterocephalus amniculus. Next base: position 4,374 of record JAVQJG010057383.1, on the reverse strand, counting down.
TGTCAGGAAATGAAGCACATTTTCTACAGATCGGAGTATTCTTCTGAGAACAGAGCATTGCTAGTGCATCGTTTCATTGCAGATGCCAACTCCTCGGGATAAAAACATCTCAGAAGTTAGAACAAACATCCAAGTTGTTGTACTGGAAATAATAAGCACAAGCAAATCCTTTCATCTCCAAATCTTTGAAGCATGGGACAAGTAAACTGTATTTCCTGCACGATCTGTCACAATAGAAGATGACAAACACAGCAGATCGTTGAGTACATGACGTTGACGGGGGCAGACGATACCGAGTGAAAACAGTTAAATTCACATTCCAAGCAGCCATCTGATGGAGAGACTGAACCACCTCCATATCTTCCAGCACACCGGCGCTCATCATATGACACACAATGTGTGATCTCCCAGCCGGTGCTGCTGAAAAGTTCTGCTAATCATCTACAGTCTTGCTTAGTATTTTCTCAAATCTTCTTTGCAGTACACAGTTTTCTGTAGCACTGATCTAAATATGATTTTAGGTCAGCCCCCTAAGAAACTCTGAATCATCTTTACCATGAGATGGCCCATGCTATTAAAAACCTTTACCATCAAAGCAGAGGGTTAGACTGAGCTCCTGTGTTTGGATTAAAGTCAATCCAAAATATACATATATCAAGTGTGCATTAAAAAGATTTGATTATTGTCTTTTGTGATTATGTTATCTTCAAGGAATCCATCTCTGTTTTCTGTCTTCACTTTAGTTTGTTCTGTGATGGCACAAGTGAGGCTGCTGTGATGAAAGAAACACTATATACAGTACAACAAGGCAATGGTAGATACCTCTGATTCTGTTTTTTGCTAAGATGCCAGGTAACTCTTTCCATTGATCCATTCTGCTTGCAAGAGTAATACGAGGTAGTTTGAATGGAAATAAATTAAACCTCCATTAGCCACCAAAGCAGACAGAACAAAAGCCCACTGCAAAAAATTCAAGTGATAATGGGTAATAAATGGAAATATGTCTCTGTGTGAAAGAAACTGTTAGCATAAGCTTTGTAAACCAGAAGCAACAGAAAATGAGTAGTTATTTTGGCATTTATCCATGTTAGTATAATATGATGCAATGAATCATTTCAAATTTGACTGCTGGATTATCTGGTAGTTCCAGTTTGAATTCGTGATGCAGTTAGCACTATTAATCTTATTATTCAGCTATAGAGGCTTGAATGTGTGGTTGGGATTAAAGGAACTGTATTAGGCTGGTTTAACTAATATCTATTTTATAAATTTCACTATAATGCAATTGATTAGTCTTCATGGAGTCCCTCAGGGTTGGGTTCTTAGACCAATACTTTTCACATTTATACATCCCTGCTTAGGGTATATCATTAGACAGCATGATATAAATTTTCATTGCAACGCAGATGATACTCAGATTTACGTCTCCATGAATCCTGATGAAAACAATCAGTTTGATTACAAAAATGTCTTTAAGACATAAAAGACCTGGATAATGCAAAATTTCCACAATCTAAACTTTGATCTGGAGAACTTAGGACAAAATTATCTAGCTATGTAATTAAAGTGGATGACATTAATTTGTCTTCACATACCACAATGAAGATTCGTGGAGTTATTTATGACCAGAATTTGTCCATAAACTCACGTATAAAACAGATTTCTAGAACCTCCATCTTCTACCCAAGTAATATTTCTAAAATTAGGGACATTTTGTCTAAGAGTGATGCAGAAAAATTAGTCCCTAACTTTGACATAACTACTGCAATTACTTATTGATGGGTTGTCCCAAATATGCAAAGTCTCCAGCTTATCTAAAATGCTGCCGCCAGGGTTCTGATAAGAACTTACTGGAGAGATCATATTTCTCCAGTTTTAGCTTCTCTTCATCGGCTCACAGTTAAATCTAGAGTAACATTTTATTCTTCTACTCACATATAAAGCTCTCCATGATCAAACTCTACCATCTTTGCACTTTGCTTACAGACTGCAGGTATACATGTGGTTCCCAGTGTCTCTAAGAGTTGAATGGGAGGCAGAGCTTTCAGATATCAGGCTCTTCTCTGATAAAACCAGCTCTCTAGCTTTAAGATTAGGCTTAAAACCTTACATTTTTCAATTTTTCTCAATAGTTTGAGATGATTTAGGCATCCCTTAGTTATGCTGCCATAGACTGCTGATGGACGTCCCTTAAGCACTTCCTTCCCTTTTCATCTCTTTACACTTCATTTTCCATTTATAAACCTTTGACAGTATTAGCATCATTCACTTGTATTTCTCCTCTCTCAGCAGGTCTCTCTATCCTGTCCTCTCCGTCCAAACCAGCCAGGGCATATGGACTCCTTCCCTGAACTGGATTCTGCTGGATGATTTCCCTCTTGTAAAAAGGGTGTGTTTTTTTCCCGTCTCCTGCAGCCTCGTGTATGATCAGGATGGGGAATTGAATCAAAGTCAAGATTCGATCCAGTTAGCTAGTTTTCCTTAACTAGGCTGTTATTTATTATGAACTGGCTTGTACTGATTAGATGACAAGTGTCCCAAGATAAGGTTTTTGTGATTTGTTGCTGTCCAATATAGCTGAATTTTATTTAAGTCAGATTTATAAATGTGGAAAAAAGGAGGTTTGTCAATATTCAGAGCAGCAGGTTGTGCCTCATTAATAACATAGCTTATGCAGCAGCCCAACACTGAATGGCCTGAAAATAAAACCCTAAATTATTTGTTGTAAAATCCCACATTTCAATCTCCTGGGCCTGGTTGTTCATAAGATTTAATTATGATAAAAGTTTTCCAGATTGGATCAAATCCTTAAAACAAGTTGTTCAAAACCAATAATGGATTACATAATCCGATTAGATCACATATTCCAATCCCACCTTTTATCTACATAAAAGCTTCAGTTCGGGTTGTTCAAAACTTTGGGGTGGGATCGGGATACATTTGATCCAGAAAAACTGGATTATTCTTATTTCAGGGGGAGGCTGGATTCAGTGTGCATTCCAGGTGAGAAATATAAGAAAACTAACTTAAGTCTGGTCAAATATTACATCTGTGTCATGTAGTTTTATATTTGCTGCTGTCTGGCACAAACTTCCTGTGTCCAAAACTCTTGTTTTTCAGGAAATGAAAAAAACTGTGGGTTTTTTGGTAACTAGATATAACCACATTAAATTCACATTGAGATTTAAACACTTTTGATTGTTTAAATGTTTGCCAATAGAGGTAAAGGGTCACCAACGGTACTGATTTATGGACAATCTTCTTTTTTTTTTTTGGACACAGGAGGTTTGTGCCCAACAGCGTTTTGACTCAGCTTTTGTTTTTTTCAGCATTTAGATAGATAGATAAGAACTTCTACAGTCTAATGAACAAATAATTAGAAATAAACAAGGCATATTTAAATCATCATCTAAATAATATAATTACCAACAAAAATTTAGCTTTTATGTCTCACTAATAAGAATTGTAGGGACACAGTTGAAATAATTTTAAACAATTGCATCTTTTTTGGCACCCTGTGCGAGCAGGAGGATTTTCTTCAGTAATATATTTTCTTCGTGAACATCATAGATGTGAAAATTTTAAGGAGATGTTGGTGATGGTGAGCCCACAGTTATAGAGGAAGGGCCACCGGTTCCTCATGGAGAACAGGAAACTTTTATTCATGACCTGAGGAAGAAGGATCCTCAGAGAGCGAGCTGTCAGTTACACAGGAGCTCAAGAAAGAGTCCCAAAACTTGATGATGATGATGCCTACAAGTTGTTAAGCAGAAGTCAGTATTTGTCTAGCAGAAAAACAAATCACTCTTACTCACTGCAGCAAACCAGACCCAGACTAGGAACAGTTTCAGAATGCTGGTGCCACAGGGAACTGAAAGTTTTAAATGTACTTTCATTTTCAGTTTCCTTTCGATGTATTTACAGAACGTACAAGTTATGGATGCATTGTAGGAGTTGGATGAGTTTTTAAAAGAAATGAACAAATCCATAGTATTTGTCTTTTGTTGTCTTTTGAAATTAAATCTTAAAGGGACTATACCCGATTTCACATCCGGCTAGCTTAGTTAGCGATAGCGGCTATTTTTTGTTTAGCTTTTGTATGACGCTTTTTCTTCGCTAAGGGGTTTAACTTTCATAATTTGACTCCGGATCACTAGGGGAACGCTATTACTGGCGGATCGGAGTCTGGACGTTCCAAAAATTAACCCGGCAGAGAAAGAGCGTCCCGCCAATGCTAAAAAACTAGCCGCTTTTGTTAACTAAAATGCCCTGGACTCGTATATGTGCAAACGTGGACATATGTGCAAACAATGAATCATTAATTGTAATGAAATTACCACTTTTACCACATACTATACCACGTAGAAAACCATT
>JAVQJG010057361.1:0-12556 GCA_036024015.1 Craterocephalus amniculus | reverse complement strand
GAGGTTAGCCGTAGCAACAGAAACGACGCATGGAAGCATGAAGGCAGCGACGCATGGAGACGCTTGGAACGGACGCCCCAAATTACGTCCGTCAGGGAGCATAAATGGGCCTTAAGGAGACAATAAAATAATCCAGTGAGGATTTGAAGATTTGCTGCAAACAAAAGAAAGGCAGGTGGGTGCACTCGTTTCCAGCTGGCACATCATGGAAGTCAGGTGCCAGAGACGAGCGGCGACCTGTGCAGCGGCATGTGCAACAATGGGAGGGGGGTCGAGTGCTTTCAACCATCTCTGTGATTCTCTCACAACTGCTCAGTTCTGAGGGGATCTGATGTATTTTTAACCATCTAAATATTCATGTATCTGTTATGTCTATAACAATATATAAAAGTCTATTAAAGCAGATTTCTTGATGAAGCAATGCTGTGTCTGAACTCTTCATTCTCATTAATTCTTGACACATTCACCACATTCTAAACCTTTAGGGATTTCCCTTATAAATTACTTTGTCAATTAGCATCCAACCTATATGATTGTTTGCTTTGTTTACAAAAAGGTGAGAACACGGTTACAATTCCCTGAAACTAAAAAGAACGTCTTAACTTCAGTTCCAACTGCAGACATCAATAACCCATCAGGTATGATTTTAGTTGATTTCCATGAGGCAAAAATCTATTTTTTTCGCTTGCAAGCATTCCTTCCTATCAGAAAAAAGCTGATGAAAAACAAGAAATGTTTTCCTGAATATGGCAATTTCATGTGTGCAACAATATTATTTTCTGTTGACAATTGTTTAAAAGATGGTCGGCACATAATTTTTTGGTTTCTTGGTTGAAATGATAACAAAAGAAGTTATGTCAACCTAGGAGAGCATCTAAATTCACTCTCAATTTGACTTGCAAGCCTTGGCTTTATTACTGTCATATTTGAGAAATACTGATATTTCCACTGAGTTTTACTCTTGCAGTTTAACCACTTTTCTCAGTGTGACATGTTTTGGTGGTCTTCATTGTTGCTTTCATTTAAAGCCAGTTTATGTGACAACTTCAAAGCCCTGCTGCAATGCTCTGATCTCTCAGTGTCTGAGTAAGTAAAAAGATGGCATGATTTTTAAGAGCCATAAGCTGCTGAGCAATGTGCTTTTCTATTTAGGTTTGATAAATGCCTGCGCCTGCATCTTACACGCAAAGTTTCAAAGGTAATTATGTCACTGGATCTAAGGTGAATTGAAAGTTAGTTGCAGGCCATGGATAGTGGGGTAGGATCATGGGAGAAAAGGAAAGTTCTGCAAAGATGTGACATTCCACGGATGTTTGCTGGGCTCGGGCCGGCCACGCTCTAAGAGCTGACCTTCCGTTTAGCTTATGTACACATTCCCAACACAAGTGGCCTTCCTTTGAGAAAATGAGAATCCTCTGCTTGCTACTGGCTTTTTTTGTTCCTTTACTTTTCAGGTTACCTCTAATCTTTGTACTTACAGGGCTTGCTTTTGTGGCAGCTTATTATGATCTCTGGGAACATGAGAACGTGTTTTGACTGGTCATATGTTGCTGCAGTGATGGGATGTGCTGGCACAGCCACAGTTTCTGGCAACAAGACAAAATCAACAATGCTTCTGGAAATTAATCTTACAGTAATAAGGCACAGCGTGACTGGATGCACCAAGTTAGCTAAGCATGGTGACGTGAATGAGTTGTTAAAAAGCTTTTTCTTGGAAAGAGAAAGAGGGCTATATTTCCTGAATAACAGTAATAGTTTAGTTTCCATGATTGTCTACATCACAGACCTAACTAAGGAAAATAGATTTTTATATGTTATTCTGAAACAAAAACAAGTAGAATGGGGTGGTAAACAGGAGTGAATCAGACATTTCCAGTGTGGTTTACATCTAATATTCCCTGCTGTCTAGCCACCTGACCACTGGGAAACAACAGCACTGTCTCCTGCAAGATGAAATAAACCCACCAAAAAAAAAAAAAAAAAAAAAAGAAACACACAGGGCACGGAGACACACACCAGCTAAAGCTCTTACGCATGGTGTATACAGGAGGCTGAATGCTGGGAAAACACTCAACTAAAACTCTTAAGCCCAGAACTTTCACACATGCAGAGCTCTATTACTTTGAATTGATTTCCCTCTGCCACAAATGGAGAGGAGGATGAGCTTCCTTATAATGTGTCAGATTAAACTTGGAAGGGAAAGAGAAATAGGACGAGATAGAACAGCATGTCCATAAAAAGAGGAGAAATCCGATCCACTGCAAGTGGATCATAACCGCACACAGAGCCGGAGCCGAATCAGGATAATTGTGACATAACCCTGGCAGCTAGTCCCCCACCACACACCCTGCACCCTGTTCAGACTCAACCACACACAAATGGACACATGATCATGCACACCAGGGCTCCCCTCAAGCACCTGCCGTCACTGAAAAAGCCACAATTGCAGCCACATACCTCTGCTTTTCTTTAAAAATGCTTTCAGCATATTTGGTTTTGGAAACTTTTGGTCACAGAAACAGAATACAACTGATGTGGCAATGTCTGTGGATATATAACCTACATACGTAAAGGCTCTCAAAACATCTACAAAATGCTCACAGTTAACTGCAAAATCAGACTCTACAAACTGTAAAAACAAATGTTAGTGTGTAAAACAAAATCATTTAAAGTCTGAATGAAATCCTGTGCGCCGTTTCATTTTCATGACTTCAGTAATACGAGTTGTGTAGTTGTAGGGGGAAAGATTCATTATTCAGAGCCATGGGCAATTAGCCAGCCTTATCCTGGATTAAAGCGGAGTTTCTTCATTAACTCAGAAGCCCCACTGTCCTCCTTTTTTATATGCAATGTGGCTACTCTACTATTATCCATAGATTTACAATTTTTAGTACCAGCTTTGATACATTCTACACAAAAATGCAAATACATGCCAATGTTTAAGTTGTAGGGGGTTTTCTGACCATGTTGTAAAATTCCATTCAAACAATGTGGAGCCAGCATATTTGTAATCTAAGAATAAGCAGTCTACATTATAAATGCAGACATTTCTGCACTTTATTGGGTTTAGCTTCCTAATATAACATATTTCAAACAGGTGTTTGGTCATCTTTAGTAGTATAACAACAATCCTAATTTCTGAAGTAAGAAAAGAAAAAATGAAGTAAATTAGTTTTGAATAAAAAAATCAGCATTGCCAAAAGTCAGAGTCAATCTACTGTTATATAAATGGCACATTATGATGTCTCAGGTTTTGCATTTCGTGGGTTATTTATACACTCTATTGTACCAAGAATGTGACTCATCCCACTGACGAAAACTGATAAACCAACTTTCCCTAAGATAAGCTCAGCTGAGAAATAAGTGTGGATCTGAGAGTCTTGCTTTAATTTTTTTAATGAGGCAATGGATATTTGTGTTTGTTTTGTCTTTCAAATGTGCACTTTTAAGTGAAATAAGTAAGATTATCCTAATGCACGGCTCAAGACAGTGCAACAGTACTTGTTAAATCCTTCAAATCATATTTTCACATTCAAAAATAATTCTGTTCATTATACCACACTGAAAAAAAGTATCTCTACGTCCCTTCAGAAAGGGCTCCTCTATTGTTCCTTATTCCATCTAAGGGTTCATTTAATGAAGCTGTGTACCAAGTTATTAAAAACTTTTATGTACTTTTGAAATGGTTTATATTTTGTAGCACTCCACAGCAATAAAATGAATAGTCAAAAAAAAAGGACAGAAAGAAACACAAGAGATTAGCTTTAAGTACAACCATCTGTCTGAACCTCTGGATTAAAACACGCTACCACAGGAATTGCAGTTTCTTAGAAAAGAGCATGGAGGAAGGGAGGGAAAGACAAGGAGGGAGTGACGCCTGACAGATTAACTATGACGACTACTTTGGACCTTCGCTTGGCCCTGCGTTTTGCCACAGCCTCTGGTCACATGGGAAGATGGGAGGAATGGGAGGAATGCAGGGTACAGCGACTGAGGAGGCGGGGAAGTGAAAAAAACAGGGGGGGGGTGGCAGGGAGGCAGCAGAGGAAACAAAAGGACACAGGATTCCCTCAACGAAGAAGGAAGTTTGTCCCTGCTGGTACCCCATGCATTTCACTGCCGCCAAAATGTGTTTCCTAAGAGCTGCAAGACATAAAAAAATAATAAACGCACATTAACTTAAGTAATAGGAGATTAATTCTTTGCTCTCCCAGGGTCTCTAACTGGCATTAGAGCAAATGAGGAAGGCAATCAGGAGTGGAAATTAGTGAATAATCTCACAAGGTGCTATGAGTTTCACTGCATTGCCTGAAACTACTCTAAAAAGGGCCCACGGTGCCATGAGGGAGTTAAGTCTTGGATCTTTACCTCCAGGGGATGACTACTTCTTTCTCTAAGGCAGTAGCGTATCATGTAAACATTATCTGAATGTGAATAATAAATGACTGACTCCTGATGCTTAAATTTGGGTATGTAGGCAAAACTGGAGAGTCCTGTCTAGAACCAGTGACAATAAGGAAGTAGCTTTAAATTTAAACACTAAAACAAAAAAAATAATGAAATACCCTAAATGGTAAGGTTCACAAATTTAAATCCATGATACATGATCATTTAAAACAAGTTTTTCCTTTAAGAGCCATATTTATCTTTTGGACAGGATCTCTTCAGAAACACGATACATCCAGAGTGCCAGGTCACATGGTCCTGCAGCCTGGTCTCCCAAGAGTCCCTGCTGCTAGAGAGACTGATGAGGTATAAGCTGGGGGCAGGGTATTTGGGAGAGGTGTTGAGTTGTCCTATATGTATATCTGAGTCTCACTAGTCTGTTTGCACACTTGCACAAAACATGTCATGTAGGCACTTTCTCCTGACTGCTTTTCTCGTAGCTCGAATTTAAAAAAAAAACAAAACTTGTGTGCCAACTCTGTGACTGCCTTCAGTGTGGACTGGCTTTGCATGCCAATTGTTGACAAGCATGTTTGTGTGCCTGTCTCCCTGTGTGTTTGTGTTTTGCTGGGAGCAGGGGGTGGGATAAATTTAGCACTTTGGGTGCAGACTGGAGGCAGTGGCCCTTTATCCTGCACTGTCCTACTTATCAGAGTGCTGCTCTCTGCTTCCTTCAGCCACCAGGGCTCACACACTCACCTCCCAACACTGGGCCAAACAATACAGTAAGAACAAGCACAGTGACATAGCCCTATGTTGTACAGGGGAAAAAAGCAGACATCTGCATATAAATAATACAGGTATATTTGTGAACCCATAAGTATTCATTCATTATCAGTCACCCTTGTAATACAGGCTGCAGCAGAGTGGCCTTATTTCATTACAGCTTGCTAATAAACAAATCAACAACAAAGTTCACATTTATTTAAATACACCAGAGCAGCAATTTAAGGCTCCCCTGATTGCAGAGCAGTTGGAATACATCATAGATCTTTGTAAATGCTGCTTTAAACACACCACGCTTGCCAAGCAGATAAAACACTTATCCCTTTTTGTCCTGATCAAACTGGAACATCAAAGCTGGCAGGATTCAATGTTGCTCTGAATTTCAGTAATGCAGCCAATTAGGAGCAAGTCAACGAGTTGGTCTGCCCAAAGCTGACCAATAGACCATGAGCATCCTGCGTCACCTTGGAAACGCACGATCCCAGGGTGCATTTCCCTGCTGCCATGACAACCGAGAGGCGCTCTTCCCCTGCTTGCTCCTTTACTCCCCCCTTTCCTTGTGTTCTCTCCCCCCCATCTCTGTCTCCTGAAGGCAGGCCACCTAACAGAGGAAGGCTCACAGAAAACTTGCAGGCAGCATAACTTAGAGCAGCCTGTCCTCCAGACAAAGAAATTACTAGAAGCTGTAGCAACATACAAAAACAAAGGCTCTGATCATGCATGGGCTTCAGTTGGAAAATAATTCAATTATTTAAAACTGTTTCAATACAATTTGAAAATCCTGAAAATATGTTTTTATAAATAAATTATAATAAAAAAACCAAACATCTGGAGGGATTCTTTATTATATTTATGTCTAGCGTTAAAAAAAACAAAAGCAGGGGTGCATTTTCAATTAAATACTTTCAGATCCTGTTTATTTTGTTTGCTGCATACACTTTACCACACACATCAGAAACATAGAAGGGGGTGGTGGGGAGATGATGTAAGCATTTCAGCACAGGCTGAGGTCTGGGGTTGAGGTGATGAGCACTGTCAGCTGACTACAGAATCCACCAACTGGTGACTTTGGATGCTGCACAGGAGTTGCATGATATAATCATGGGGGGGGGTCTGTGTTCCAACCTTTTCCATCTGCAGACTCTTTTCACACTCAATAACTATCAGCTGGTTCATTTGTCCTCTTTTTTGACTCATTCACTATCTTTCATCATTTGCTTCAAAAAACTCCCCTATGACCTTTTTTGCTTAATCATCAAACGTTCCCATTTGTACGATCAACACTTGGATGCAGAAAAAAAAGATGAATAAAAACAAAAAAGCCCACACAAACTGGAAATTTCTCATTTGACAAGCTGATACAAAAACGAGGCAGAGAAATACATCCAAAATTCTTCACCATTTTTGGACATTTTAAGGACAAAACACTTAACTGGGCACTAAAGTAAAATCCACACATACAGTCACAAATGTAAGTGTATTTGCACCTCTACACCATTTTTCTTCTAGCACCAACTTGTTTAATAATGTTTTACTATCTCAAGATTAAATACTGAATGCCATATTGGTGAACAGTCTTTCACTGTATTGGAATTCCAGGTTAGACAAATGTCATTGTTTGATCTACAAGATTATGCATAGAAAAATAAAATCTAATCAAATAAAAATCCCCATGCAAAACAATATATTAATGCTCAGTGAAGACAAACAAACAATATATCCCTTTAAAAGGTATTTTGCAAATCTACTTGTGGTTCAAGGATTAAGGCATTTTATATATGATCTCTGCCTTACTCATCAGTAAAAGGTAAACAAGGTCCTGACAAACTAAATTATGTTCACTTCAAAAGAGTGTTTCAGAATGGAAGGAGGAGGAAAACTGTGTGAGAGTGGTAAAGCAGAAACCAACTGACGTTTAATATGAGACAAAAACAGAGGGGCTTCCCCAGAGTTTTTAAATTTGACTTCCAACGAAATCAAAGCTCACTGAAGCAACTTAAAGATGGATAGAAAGGAACATCATCTTTGAGGTTAAATATCAAAACAAAATACACCTGAAAATTTTAACTATATATTTATAAAAAAAGCAGAAGAAAAAAAATCCTGGTTTTACATGAGTTAAGGGTGAAAGTTCAACGTTAAATCCGTTCATCCAGCACTATTAGGTCCTTACATTCACCTCATCCCTTTTTACATTACCTCACCTGACTTGCCCAAAGGCTTTCTGGCACGAATGATCTCTGTGTTCAGCATTATTTTGTCAAATGAAAACAAAGAGCAACATTACTTAAGCCATAAATGGAACGCACAGAAAAAACAAAAAGGGAATTTTCTGCCGCAGTTTTGCTGCGTTTTGATTGTTGAAATCCCAGCATGGTTGTGGCACAGCAGATCACACGAGGGGAGAGAGGGAAAAACATCCTTGGTGACAAGATTCAGGGTGGTTGCACAACTATTTATAACCTGCCCAGTCTGCTCTGTGACAGCAGAGGGGGGTGGAGGGAAGGGCGGAGTAAGAGAGAAAAGAGCGAGGGAGAGAACCAGACACATAGACAGAGGATGGCCTTTGCATTCCAGAGCAGAGGAAAAGACCATTGTTTTGTTTTGTTTTTCCTCCCCCCTTGACTGGGGCCCTCTGTAATCAGTATAAAAGGTTAAAGAGGGAGTAAAGCTTTGATAAAAAATAAGAATCAATTAAATGCATGTGCTCGGCTTAGGGACCCAATCTAATCGTCATTATATCTAATAGTCTCATTAGATCATACAACTCAGAATTATCTTCAAAACTGTGTGTCATTGTTTATGATGTGATGGCACTGAAGGGTCTGAGGTAAACCTGGTGCCTTAAGCTGGATTAATACTGGCGTGGAGTTTATGTACATTGGGGCCAGTGTAGCTGACGCAGGTGAAATGTGCTCTTGTGCTTGAGCGTAGGGTTATCTTTGCTGCAATAACCTAAGCGAGAAGCTCCGGAAATCCACAAACCGGTAATCACAACCTGACCAATAACAAGGGAATACTTCTGTGTAACTATGCAAGCAGGGATGCATGTCAAGCCTTAATAGTCCGTAACCGACCTTGCATAGAAATCCAGCACAACTATTCAGCAAACAAAAAAGTGCATGCACAACTCTGTCGCAGTGAGGCCCCACAATAACCTAGGACTGGGAAATCTGGCAACAACACATCCACCCATCCACATGAAAACAAAGAGCTGGAAGTTTGAAGGCTGAAAAGTAAACAAATCATTTTTGACTCTAAAGAAATTTGCTTCCCTTCTACACTACCCTGGAGGATGAGATTGATAACTTGTGTGATAATTGTAATTTCATAAATAATAATCTAAGACCATGCTCCTCTTATTCCTCCAGAAATTTGCCTGTTGTAAATGTGAAAATGAGGTCAAGTAGGAAGAGTCATGAAAAGGTGAAAAAACTGCGATGGACACTGTTTTCCAACTACCAGCATGTGTCTTGACCTAAACAGATATCAAAAACACTCCTTGGTATCCAACTTAAAGACAAATTGTTCAGTGAACTACAGAGCAAGTGGCCCAGAACTCAACTGTTGAACACAAATAATGAAACAGCAGCAGCCAGCAATTGTTATTTATATCCATAAATGAGCATGCATGAATTAATTAACATATTGGAAGTCTCCCAGCTAGTGTAATTTAACCATGAATGGTGACACGTCATTCAAATTTACACACTGGCTCACAACACAGTGTTGACTATTTCACTACAAGTGATTGTCAAATAACACTTAAATTACAAACACCTCTTCCCAGTAAAGCAAGCAACAATGTTGTATTCATACAAATGAGCTTTCAGATGCATGAAAAATTCTTCCTCTTGCTTTTATGTTAAATAAACTTGGATATACACTGGCCATTTTTATTTGCACACTATAGAATCTGTCTGTAGCATGGAGCAGATAACTTGAGAACATTCTGTGATCATTCAGTATTCAGTGTTTTCATCTGTACACACAGTATTGTTGACTTTGCATTTAAAAACAATTTGCAAAACTGCTTATGACGTCAGTTCTACAACAGTTTTTGGACAAAAAGTAAAATCTGAGATTAAAGTCTGACTTATTGAACTTTGTTATGTTCATTATGCATCACATTTTAGCCCCATTTTGCATCGTTCTCAATAAACGGTCCAGTCACAGTTCATTTCACAGAACAATATGTATCAAACAGGGTGCAGTGTCTTATTAAATAGCATATTTAATTTTTCCCTTGACAGAACTGTGGCAGCTTATGTTTATATCCATTCTAAAAACAGATTCATAAACCCCTTCAGACACGCATTGCCGGCCTCTAATTGGACGGCAATGTGTTGACGTAATGTCTGAATAAGCACCCTGGTGCTTTAACCTAACATTTTGCAATGATAGCTGGACCAGGATTTTAATTTTACACGTGGCACAAGTCTTCACTCTCAAAATTACATTAACAGATTTACGTGCACAGTAGCAGTGGGTTAATTTCACATTTGATAAGCTCTTCAAACGGAATTTAATAAATCCCATCTTTAAATACGCAACAGCTCTGTTCCTACTTGGTTTTACCTATAATAATTAGTTACAATGCAGAGTCACTGCTTTACAGCCTCTGAGCAAAATGAAGGAAAGAAAAACATGATCTGCTTTGAATATAACAATATTTTGAAACTTCAACCAGCTGCTGTACTTTTCTTTAGCCCAATACAAATGCAATTAAGCCTTTTGTTCATATTTTGTTCACCTCTTATGTGCTGTAATTTGTATTTTTTATATTCTTTTTTTTTTTTCATTTGCGCTGCCATGACATGACCTGCAGCCTAATAAATGCGACAGAATATAAATTTGAAATTGAAGTTATCAGAGAAGTCTCAAATGGATTCACAGTGCTTTGAGATTTTCTGCAATATTTTATGTTGACAGCAAAGACGGTGTCCTAGTTGAAACTAAAGTTAATATTTTTCTGGGGTTTGCAAGAATTATGCTTGTTTTCGTAGTGCAAATAAATTCTTCCAGTCAGTTCTGCGTAAAAGCTAGTGTTCACTGGGCTTAACATGTTGGAGAGTGATACGTTTCACAACATCTGTGAAACGTGACTGACTGTCAAATCTTGTTAACATGCCAAACTTAGCAGAAGCTCTCTCCATAACTGTCACAGGCCTATCAGAAGGGAGACACTTTTAACAGAAAAGTGATCAGAGTGTGAATTACTAAAGGCAGCTGCTTTCACAGACTGATTATGGCATTAATGTTTCATCTAATATATTACAGATACTACAGATAATTTACCTTAAATGGGTAGTTTACCATCGCACTTTAGGTTAAATTAAATGAATATTTCTTGAAATCTTTTAAAATGGGGTGCCATGTCTATTTCACTAACATCTGTTTGAATTTGAGATGCAAATCAGTGGCTGTAAGCTGGTTTTTCTAAGGAAGTAAGTCAATTCAAAGTAAAAGTATTTACTATGGCAGACAAATTTCTGTTTACCTGCTTTTTGTCCACCACTACTGTATGCTCAGATTATAATATGTTTTTGTTTTTTTTAAAACAGGATACAATAGGCGTCTAGTAGAACCAGCTGGTTTATAGAAGAAACAAAAAGGAAATTCATGATGCAATCAATATCTGCCTGAACCAAAAGCAGTCAGATGAATATATTAGTCAAATATCCAGAGACCAGAATGCCTGAGGTGTAAGTATTGGTTTAAATGCCAACACAATGAATAAGACATTTAAATGCAACCCTGTGTATCTGGTAGGGAACCGCTCAGCGCCTTAGCTTTATCAGGTTACATCACAGTCAAATTACAGATATGGCCATAAAAGACACAGGTTGAGAAAAAATAAAGAAGGAAAATGCCTTAAATAGAGTGCAGGTATTCTTCCTAGCCATGACGAAGATGACAACCAAACAGAACAAGTGATGGCAGCGTACCTCTTGTTGATGGGTTTCTCGTCCTTCTCGTAGGGTTTCACAAACCACTTGCCGATACGAACAAAGCTGCGATTCATGAGGCACCGCTCCAGCAAGTTGTGGATAGCTTTGAACAGCAGAGTGCGACACTCGTAGGAAAGTCCATTCTCCCACAGGCCGTCATCCTCAGCTGGAAATAAAGCAGACAGAAAAACTTGGTGAGTAAACAGTAAAGCTGGACAGTTCTTGGTATATTTCGTGGAAAACCACAAAGTTCTCTCAGACAAATCTTATCAGTCTTCAGATCACAAAAACTACAAAACGCAGCAAAAAGAGCTAAAAGCTGCGGCTTTCTTGAAGAAATGCACTAGAGGATACTCGGTCAGGTTGCATACAGGAGCACCCGCTGCCATACTAAGCTTATCGTTACATTAATCACAGTAATAATACTAATGGATTACAATGCAAAGTTACCAAAATATAAGCGTGAATGCTGTCACTTAAGCCTGACTAAGTGTGTTTAAAAATAGAGATGAATTTGTGAGCACATCTATCCACCAATCAAAATCTATAGATGCATCTCTGTAGAAGAAATGGGGAAAACCTACTCTCTAAACTAACTCTCAACCTGAGGACTCTTTAATGGAGATACGTTACATTTCTTGAATTGCAAGACAACAAGTCTAACATGACGTTGGAAGAAGTTGGTAAGCAGTAGGAGTGCCGTCACGGTACGGGCCTCAAGGTTCGGTACACGCAGACCCACGACGAATACGTCTGAGTGAGCTGCAGTGGCACAGACTGGCTGGTTCACACTCCAGAAGAGAAGGTGGCAGTATTGCGCCAATGAGCTGAATGACTTGCCCGAAAGTTGCCAGAAATTGTACTAAAGAAGTATGAAAAGGACAAAGAAGTAAAGTGAGGGATTGTTTTTGAGTTAGAGAAGCCACCGGCTTAAATCAGCTGTATGGGAGCGTGGATGCGCATGAATAATGCACGCGCGTGCGTGCGTGCAGCGGCTACCGATGCATCCAGCATTACACATGCACATCCAGGAAATTATGGAGGCTACCCACTCAGGACATGCGGATTACATTGGACGAGCAGGATCGAGGAAAATAGTTTTTGTGGGCTGTTATGGACCTTTTTCTTGGCTGCATGATGAATATCGAAGAAGTGCTCCAGGGTGTTAATCAGCATGAGGGTGAGTAGAAAATGAAAGGGGCATCGTTCTGAGGTAGAAGTATTCTTTTAAAGGCACATTTATTCTTTTGGGAGTGTGTAGCATTTCTTTTTTCTGCTGATTTTTTTCTGATTTTTATCAGTTGTGTTTCTTTTTTTTTTTTGTTTAAAATTGTGCCAGTATAGTTTACTGTTGTAATGCAACATTGAAAATGTTTGTTACCAAAGTGCTACCTGACTAGCTCAATCTATTTTTTAAGAATGATAGCTGTCCT
>JAVQJG010057359.1:0-12816 GCA_036024015.1 Craterocephalus amniculus | reverse complement strand
GCGAGACATCGAACTTTGAGGCCCCGCCCACACCACACCGTTAACCTTAGGAAAAATCGCTGGCTAATTTTTAATCCCCCATGCCTCCTGAACATCCTGACCAACTTTGGTGGCTCTACAATAAAAATCCTAGGACTAGTTCGATGAAATGCGACGTGAGTAAAACGCCAAAATGGCGGCTTTGACCCAAGATGGCCGACTTCCTGTATATTTTAGAGCATACCTCCAAGAGGCTTTTTTGTCCGCCCGAGCATGTAGAATATGTGTACCGAGTTTCATAAAGATCGGTAACATGCAGTTTTCTGCACCCTACGATAGGTGGCGCTCTCACACAGCTTCGGTCGTACAGTCCCGAGCACCAAAAATTCGAAAATTTTTCGATTTTAAATGGGGGGGTAGCCGAAATCTGGTGAGTTTTGGGGTATGTTAAAGTCCCCGAAAATGCAATTCTTTTGACGGGAGAATAATAATAATAATAATAATAAGAATAATAAACGCTTGCATTACAATAGGCCTTCGCACCGCCTTCGGTGCTTGGCCTAATAATAATAAGAATAATAAACGCTTGCATTACAATAGGCCTTCGCACCGCCTTCGGTGCTCGGGCCTAATAAACGCTTGCATTACAATAGGCCTTCGCACCGCCTTCGGTGCTCGGGCCTAATTACATGCAGACTCCTGTCCAACCTGGATCCACAATCATTCTCTGCTCTTGATAACGAGTTCAGCATCCATCCATCTAATCTTTATGGATACACAAGATTCATTATAAAAGGATTAAACATCAGGGATAACATGATGAAATCATAAATGTAATCTCATGTTAGTTACATTTGAATAAAGCAACTATAGATCATAAAAAATAATCTAGGTGGGAAGTAGGAAATGAGGTCACAGTCTACAGAGTTAAAACATCTGTATGAAAAATAATTCTGTCTTTGTTTGCTACTCTGTCATCTGTAGCTTAACTGTATCTTTTTAAGGAATCTTATGAGTGAGTCTTTAAACAAAACAAGATCAGGATCACACCCTACTCCTCAGCAGGCTAACAGATTGGGCTCTGGGCTGGACTAGGGAGCGATCGACATCACTCCTGTTCGCCGTTTAACCAATGCAATCTGGCGTCTAATTTCAAACAGCTGTCTGCTGTGCTGGAGGACAGCAGTGAGGGCGGCAGGCCAGAAACACCTTGATGATTCATGGCCTGCAAAATCGTGGTGAATATTTGATATAAACTGCCAGTGATAGTTTTAACAGTCACCAGACCAAACAAAGGGGCCGTGTCTCTTTAAATACCGTGCTGATGTGGAGATGAGGTTCAATATTTGTAGCGAGTATCTGTTCATTCTGAAAATTTACAAAAATGAATCATTACTGGCTGCATTCACTCTTTTATGTGTTTTATTTTGTTTTCAGGACATTTTTGCATGTGTAGCAAAATAGTTGATTCGTTATCGTCTGAAATAATGTATCATTTCAATTTACAGCACAAATTAGAAATTGGATTTAATTTCTGCCTTAATTTAATGTCCTTAATCCTGTTAGCTAATACGGAGTGCGTGGATGCATCCACGCAAGGGTCCATATGAGACACCCTGCAGCATGTGCATGCCCACACATCTTTTCTCTCCCTAACTAAGTTTGCAAGGGTAAATTGAGTGTGTGACTGCATATAATTCACTCTCTGAACAGTCCCATTTCCCTCTGCCTGCCTGTTTGGTCATGCTGATTCAATGCACCAGTGGCAGTGTAAATCCGTACCAATACATTGCATCTCCGACAGGTTGTGCGTCCCATCAGCAGGGGATGCCACCACCAGAAACCATACCATAGCTGGTTAGCCACGAGAAGATGACTGCAATTGCTTCTTGGTACACCTCTGAGGGTGCTTTTACCCTTTTTCTATTACAGTTTATTGTTATGATTACTTAACCTGGACATTCCCTCCACTGTCACCAGCGTGCTTATAATGGTAAATCAGCACAAAACCCACAAGGCTGGCTGCGTTGGTCATCTCATCTGGCCTGTAATGGCCAAACGCTGTCTCTGTGATTGATTCTGCTTATTTGATGCGCATCTTGACAAGGGTCACAGGCCAGGCACAGATCAGCCAGTCAGACTTCACTACTCTGATGTGATGCATGTGCCATTCCTACAGGTAACAATCTGGATTTTATATGTAACAGTCCCTTCACACGCCATTAACCTGCCTACAGTCTTCGTGTCATTATCGATTCTTAAAGGCTACACGAGCTGTAAATGCTCCAGATGCCCTTCAGAGATATCGCTCCTATCCAAAGGGAGACCCTCAGACGTGCAAGAAGAAAAGGCTTCACTATGCAGAGGTGCTATGTAATCTCATGCTGGCCATCTTATTGAGTGTTTGTGTTTATGCGTTTGTGATGCATGCTAAATGGCAGGTTGTCGACAAAGCTGTTTTTTGTTACTGACACAAAGCCATGTTCAGCTTTCACACCAAAGTCACTGAGGAAAGCAAAGGCACAGACTGAGAGCAGAGTGGTTTTACAGTCTGTGTGGATGGTCTCTTATTTTTCAGATACAAGGACTCCCTCATCATTTGGCAGGCATCTCCTTATAGTCTGTATTAATATTCACAGACAAGACGGCAGTTAAGCAAAACGTTATCGCTGCTGATTAGTGAGGATTGCAGCAAGGGACTTCCTTGGCATTTTGATTCTTGTTTTGATTTTGTAATCATGTTGATCTCTGGACATGGTGCCACAGACATACAAATGAACCACAAACAGTTTAACTTCACACAGCAGTTTGTCATTGTATATGTCCAAAACAGCCTGAGCAGACAGGCAGCATACTGTAGTGTAAGCTACTGCTTGTCACTGCATACAGGCATTGTTAACACAATCCTCGGTGAAGATAACTCAGCTCCAGTCATGTTTGACATACAACATCATTAAGATTCTGTTTGTCCACCTAGGATGGTGCATGTTACATACACTGTGCAAGATGTATTTACTTAATTAAATTTCTATTTAGTTTGCCTTAGTAGGCAAGGTATCATGATGAAAAGGCTTGTCAAGAGGTGATGGAAAGTACTGAAATCGAGAAATAAGAGGCATACAAAGTTTAGGTAAAAGGATCCTTTCTGTTAGAATAATGAGGAGCACACTGCCTTCAGGCTAGCGGTCCCTTTGTAAAAGCTACAAGCTTCAGTAGTAAAGAAGCTGTAAGAGGATAAATTTATGTGAGTCCAACACAAACAAATGTTAACATGAGAAAACATAAGAAAATGAAGACTTGTGGTGACTATTTTTCAAGGGTAGCCAAAGATGGTATTTGGAAAAGATAGAACTTGTGGTATAAGACTGTATTAACTCTACAGTATAAGACTCTTAACAAAGAGTGGACCATTGATCCCAGCCTGACGCTTCATGTGTTTTCCTGTATGGTGTTAAATCCTATACAGCTGATGACTTAAGGACCTACAAATCTGTTTACTCACTTGAGGAGAGAGTTATTGAAATAATTAAAGGGATACTGTGTAACTTTTGACCCAAGTAAGAAGGTAAAAATGATGCCAGAAAGATAAAAACTGTTTCATTTTGCAACAGTGTCATGTGGCTTGTGGGAAGTTCCAGGTTTAGCCTCCTAGTGGCCAAAAGTTACACAGTATCGCTTTAAGATAGAGAGATAAATAGTGAATGATAAAGATGCGCAGTTCATTTCAATGCATAAGCAGCATCATATTTTAAACTCTGTACCAAACTGTAAAAAACTAAGGACAAAGTCAGTTAAAGGCAAATGCTGGTCACCGGTTTGCAGATGAGCCATGTTTTGCATTTCTGTTGCAGGAAAGCACAGAAAAATCCATGTATCATCCAGTGCTGCCACACTACTCCCAAAACAATGTTTCACCATAATTATGAATCTGAATAGAAATTAACACTGATAATTACTAATTACATGGCAAATCAGCCATGTATACGCAAATTCTACCACGGATGAAAAATGAGCCGAAGAAAACATCTATCTTCCAACGTGGCTTTGTTTTTGATGACGCGTGTCACATGACTCGTCTGCAGAGCTTTCCTGGTGACACTCCTAACAGTTTGTTAGGAATCACCAACCTGCAATCAAAGGAGATGCTTTCAGATCCTAGACTTGATCATTAATGTGTTTACTATAAATCCAACAGCTACAGACAAACATGAATCTTTTGGGGGGTAAACACCGTTTTATTTTGCCAGTTTCCGCTTCTGTTACCCACATGTTCCTTTTTGGTGTTTGGTGTAAACATAACTGGATCGGGACTATAAACTTTCCGAACCCCAGTCTCTTCATGGATGTTGTTTGAGATAAATAGAGTCCTTTCCACCTCTAAAGTGATGTCTGCTCATTTTGCCCTGTCACTTGGTCACTAATGGACCAATAAATAGGCTGATGAGAACAGACGGTTGATGATCAAGAAAATGTCTCTTTCTCTCTACTGTTGTCTATGACACCATGTTTCGCTTAAAAGTGTACACCCATTATAAATGACATGCCTTATTCCATCTGTCAGTCTCCTGAGCATCGAGCCAATTAATAGTTAATGTGTCTTTTAAGCTGTAGTTAATATTTTTTCATAACATTAGCTACAATCTTATTAGAAAACAGCATCAATGTTAAAAGCAGATGAGAATAGATGATGGCCTTTGCATTTATACTAAATTCCACTTGTAATTTATTGATTAATGGTGGAAAAAGACAGAAGGGAAAACTGTCTTTTGTTCAATGAGGTTTGACCACGCTGAGGTGGGTGCAGTTATGTTTGTGTATTGTTTTGCTTGTGTGTGAGCGATACAGCAAATTGTCCATTTGCGGTATATCCGATGGGCTCAGGGATGTCATTAGTCACAGCGTTCTCGTTCTCATTAAATGGCCCAGTCGCCATGGCAGCCCCACAAAGGCCAGCCCCTCCCCGCCAGAGCACTAAGAGTGACAGGCCAATTAGAGCAGGGCACTGTGACATGCAGTCCGCAATGATTATAGCTCTGAGGGGACAGGAGCCAGGCAGGGGACAACACGTTCACCAGCGAAAGGTCCCAATGAGACCCATCTCCAAACAAACGCGATGGCCCTGGAGGTCACGTCTGCTCTGAGGAGTTCCACATACTCATCCCTGCATTACATGTGGCACCTGCCATCCACGGCAGTTAGCTGCAACAGTGCCAACTACACCCCGCAGAGGGCTTAGGGTACACATCAGATGTCATCGGAGTGATTGTCCAGCATTGTTCTCTGCTTGAGATCTTCATCAACTTGTCAAAATAAACCACTCTGTTTTGCTATAATCCTCTGGAAGACCGCATCTTTTGTTGAAAGCATGTGACAGTTAAGTCGTGGAGACACAGCAGGAGAGTAAAGAAACGGCTCTAATCTTAGTGATGATGAGAGGATAATAGAAAGAGAAAGCGTGACACAAAGTGTAGCATCAAATCTGTCAGACCCTCTCTGAAACACATTCAAGATATAACACACATTGTGAGACACACCAAGCAATATAGTGTGAAAGTCAGAGTGTATACGTTTCAGCTAAACGTACTCCACTGTCATCAACAAACTATTAATATTACATAATCCTCCTTCACAGTGGGGTTTTTTCCCCAGCTGTTCAATTTCTTTAAACATATTTTAAGTATTTTATGACTCATTATTCGTATTAAAATTTGAGACGAGAGTTTGCTTGAACAATCTGACCCACATGCTGCATCTAAAGATTTGGTAATCATCCATTTGTGAAATCTAAGAAAAAAGAAGCCAGTAAAAGGTGGCATGTCTATCAAGAACTGAACAAATAAACCAGAATTAGCTTTAATCTGGGCCACAAATAACTTCCATTGTGGTCCAGACCTGCACTCCTGCACAGACCTGAAAATATTTCTGAACGCTGTTTTAATCTTGCCGAAGACATTTATCAACCCGGCTTAAACCAACAATCACAGATCAGTTTTGAAACCAAAAGAAACAGAATGTAAACCCAAGATGAAAAAAATTAATAAAATAACTGATACCCAACACTTGATTTGACAAAAAAAACAAACAACAACCTACTTTCTGAGCCTTTTTGTGGAATCAAATTAACATTTTCCACCAGCACATAGAGCTGAATGAGCAAATCTGATGTGTCTTTTCCCACCTTTTATTCCAAACCCTAACCGAAGTCGATCAGCACCAACATATTGCATTTCATGCTGCGCTAACATTAGAAGATGGTATTGATACCCAGTTCCTTAATGTGGACGTGACGCCATTAATTCGAGTCATAAAAATTTTTTGGGCTTGGGTACATATTAGGGTTAAAATACATGTAATTGTATTGAACTGTTCAATACCAAACTGTGAACTGTATAGTCTGTATTGAACAAAAGTAAATTGTTTATGAACTTGTCCTCTGATGATGTGTTCAGTGTTAAAAGTTCAGGGGATCTGGGCTCAGCTACTCTACCTGTGCTGCATAATCAAGATCCACAGAGCGCCTCCAACATGCATTTACTGAAGCAGGGGTCCTGTTCACAGAATATTTTCTGTCATTTGTTGTTTTTAGTATATCAATGATTGAATAAATCTTAGAACCATCCGTCATTTGAGATATTACAGCATTGGATTAAAAAAACTACTCAAGCCATTGAACAAATATCTGCAATTAATTTAAAAAATACAACTTAAAAAAAGCATTAGAATTTGTTTTCAAAAAAATATCGAACCGTGACACAAAAGTATTGACCGGACTGTAAATTTTGTAATGTGAAGATGGGCGAAGAGTTAATCTTCACCCAACATCACTCCAAATAATTTAAAAATGATTAGTTTTTTGTTTTTTTTGTAAATATTTCAGATTGAGGGAGACCATTCTCCTGAGGAAATAGTCCTTCTAAGGAGAGGCTCTTGCTAAAGTGTGTTCTAATTGGACAAATTCCTGAGGAGGATGAGGAGGATGATGACGACAATGATGATGATGATTCATAAATAAGCTCTACTCCTGTCACTGGTCAGGAAATTATAAAAATGTATGAATCAGAGAAAACTTTGAAAAAACACAATGCTTCAAGTATGACATCATCTCAAATCTTAAAGCAGTACATGGTCACTCCCTAATGGAGATGGACAGCAAGGTTAAATGCCTCAACAAAAATGACCACTTAACTTTTACAATTATTACCTTCTTCCTATTTTAATCAACCAAATTTGTGTTCATCCATGAGCTGGGCCACCTGGCAGAAAAATCAGACTCAACAGAATCACTCCCATACATCAAATATGTGTGGGATACAAGCATGTACAGTGAAGAGGTTAACCACTGCAGGGCATGTTTGTAGCAAATAGAAGAGTTAGATGCCACTTAACGCTTTTTCTGTAAGTCACAATACAGAAAACAGAAATAAAAGGGAGGGGTTGAGGACAAGAGCATTCAGTCTAGACAGACCAAGTCGCTGGTCTCTCTCACTGCACATCTTTTATATTTCAGAGCAAATGGTTCACTGCCTTCTGACAATAAAAACCACTGCTGACAAAAAACCAAAGCAGTTTTCTTCAGACAGTGCTGTCTGAGATTGCTACACGAACAGCTTCACAATACGTTGGAAATTCACAATTTGTAAATATTCAGAGTTTTTTTTGTCATCCGGCTGAGGTACAGAGATGACAGGGAGCAGCAGAAAGGCTGTAACAAAATAATGGTTTAATTGGTGGTACAGAGAAAAAGATAGCAAAAGACATCAAGATATTTACCTAGTTGTAAAACAGATTTACACCCAAATTCAGAATTGGAAAACAGAAACAAAGGATTCATTTGTTTTTTTAAGAGATTTTCTTCACATTTATCCACAAAAGCCACAGATGGTTGGCTGTAACACATTCCTGCCCCAATGATCTTTGAGGTGTTGCCTGGGGTTAAAGTCAGGGCTCTGAGCACACCACTCTCCACAAAACAAAGATCAGTAGCTTGTGCAGAAAAGGTAGCTTAGACACAGTAGCTACAAAGAAAGATGTCCACTGCTGTCAAAAATATTGCATAGTTATGGTGTGGCATTATGATGTCTCAGCCACCAAGTGCTGATCAGTCCAGTGAAGTGAAACAGGTAGCAGATGTTTGTAATTTGTTATCCTCATCTGCATGATAGCTTCCTGTCATGCACTTCTTACAAACAAAATGGACCTCAAAAGTTTAACATGACGTAGCACAACTTAAACTTAAACTTGCAATTTGATATTTTTTATGACATCTAGATAATTTTTTTCTGGAAATGTGTTTTTTAAAAAGTTGCTCATGTGCTGAATGTATGTGAGACCTAAAATTCAAGAAGGCTATTTAGAGGAAGAGGAATGACCACATCAGTTCATTTCACTTCAGGGGAGAGCGTCTAAACTCTCAACATGGCAAAGGAGCAAAAGATTTTTTTTTTGTAGCTGGGATTAGGTTACGGTCTTTTTAAAGCTATTTTTACATTGCATATTGCATGAGTGGTAGTTTACTACCTTCAGCCTTTTTCTTCATGACTTTTACTTTTAGATAGCAATTTTCTCAGTGACGCACCCCCTATTGACGACTAATTTAGAATCCATCTTGCATCCTATCTGTACTTTCCAGACAGTAAAAAAATAGTATATTGTCTTATCTCTTTCTCTGTCTCTCTTTTGTCCCCCTTCCCCATAATGTCTTCTAAAATGTCTTTGCTGAATCCGCCGGTGCACATACAAAGCAGCTGGTTTGTTCACATCTGTTTGCTAGCGTGTAGCACCAAGCAAAACTCAGTTGCATGCATCCTGGTTGAAAAAGTTGTATAGTGTGTTTTCTCAGGTGCAGGATGCTGAAGGATGCTGCTGGCCCGCGACGGCTCTAAAAATGCACATGAAAGACGTGAATGTGTCATCAAACAAGTCCAGAGACCTCAGTTTAAAAAAAACAGTTAAAGAAGTATTTTTTTACTTGAGTAGTAAGCTGGATTTGATACTTCAACTTCTAAAGAAAACTTTTTATACTAGTTCCCATACTTCTAGCTGAGTAATAGATGTGAATAGCTACTTTTGACTGTAAGAAAAATATGGACTAACCCCCCCTGCCATCTGAAGAGCTGAAGAGAGGCTCATTGGGCAGTTTATACATCTTGGCTGTGTCACGAGTCCCGTCAATTTTGGAAAATACAAAAATTAGCCGCTAGGTGGTGCTGATAGGGTTGATTATGGGGAGGGATGATTGACTACCATCAAACTCTGAGCTGCCTGTAGCTACAAGCTAACACAGCTAACCTTGAGATAATGGGAACTAACCAGCTAACAGAAGCAAGCGAGGTAAAGGAAAAGCACAACTGTTAGCTGGAACCATCCCCTAGATGAGTTGTTGTGACTAAAGAAAATTCCCCTTTCTGCGGCCCTCTGATTGCTGTAGTGCAGGTTAGAGACTGACTGCTAATTAGCATTCACACAGCCACACTAATGAACTAAAATTTTAATGCTTTTAATACCTTAATGCCCTGTACAAAATAAAATAGAGGCTGGGTTTTCTTTTGCTAATTCCCCAAACATGACAGCTGCACTGGGAGCTGAATTGTTACATAACACACCTGAGGCTAAAAGGGTCTGAAACTGTTCATACATTATGTCTTCATGATCTGAGTCACTTTTAACTCTTAAAATCTATAACATCCAAATGGCAAGCTCAAGGCCTCAAGAGTTTACAAACCACCATGTAACATCAGGATGGCTGCATTCCTCTCATATTCAGTGTATGGATAGCTTTCCTATTTACACATGACAAACCTCCAAGTTGCCAGTTTGGAAAGGGCAACAGCCACCTATTTCTGAGAAGGAACTGCCTCTCTAGGGCAAGGAATGTCTGGTGCCACAAGAGGTTCACACAGCTCATTAATTCTGAATCCATAATCCTCTCCAAAAAATCCCAATTTCATTTCCACTTCCAAAAAATTCAGACTTTTCCTCTGAACCATCACCTGCTTCTTTCATCATCTGATGAGGACAGCAAGAGGAGTAGTGCCAGCCAAAACAGCTGCTCCAAAATGCTACATGGTTTGTATCTCCATCGTCCTCAAATAAGAGTCTCGCAGGACAAGATTTTAGAAGAATTACAGTTCATAGACTAAACATCATTCAACGGAAATACCAGCAAATTGTTGTCATGTTATGCCCTAAATCAGGGATCTGTCCTGAAGGTTTTCAGTGTCCCAGCTGCAACACACATGATTCAGACCAGAACAAATTCTGCACAAGTCTGGTCATTTCTGACTGATTTGAGTCAGGTGTGTTGCAGCAGGGATACTATGAAAACCTGCAGAGACACCGGCCCTTGAAGACCCGGACTGAAGATTCCTGCCCTAAACTATAGTCCAGAGGCCTCGCCCAGTGGGACATAAGCAAAAAGCAACTCATCAACCAATCATAAGTCTCCCTGAGAAGATTCCTGCAGTCAGTGAAGACACGTTTGTGTCCCTTTAGTAGTTGTAAATCTGTTATCGTAAAGATCCGACAGACAAGTAAACTCATCTTTAACACTAAGACGACCATCATCTGTATTTTGACTGCTACATTTAGATTTCAGTTAAATCCCCTACGAAGTAGGCCTATATTGTCAAATTAATATCAACCTAATCAAATAATGTTTTCCAGAACAAAGTTGGCCTTATACAGTAAATCAACAATTGTAGCCTTATTTGCCTCAGAAAAAAAATTGTAATCTTAAATCTGTGCATCAGATAGGCAAAAAAGAATAGCCAGTAGAACAACCTGGTCCAGTCAGAATGACTAAAACAGGTAGAAATTACCCTGATCTTTACATTCTAAATATTAAAACTAATTTTAATGAAAAGTCGCATAATTTATTTACAGGTCTAGAACCTGTAAAACATCATGACTTTATTTGACAAAGTTAATATATACAATATCTAAACTGTCATGTGTGGACGGAGGCTGTTCATCTGTTATTTTCCTATATCATCCAACATAAATTCATTTGATGAATGAAGGCCACTCAGCATAAAGCATTTGGGATACAGGATCCAGCATGCATGATGCTTTCAGTTCGCCAATTTTAATCAGAATTTTTTACACTTATTTCATGATATCATTCAATAACCACCTTTAGGTCTTTTTACTTTTTCTTTTTGTCTCTTGATTTTTCTGCCTGCAATTTGTAAGGGAATGACAAGGTGATCAAGACAAGAGGCTCTAAGTGACTTAGGGATCATAACAAAGAGGTAAAAAACTAAAAGTAGCACAAGCGTGGAGTTGTGCAAGTTGTAAGAAATGTCTCTTAGAGGCAAGAGAGTCATAGAGGCTCTTGAAAATAAAAAGTATTACGAGAAAAAGAATGGCAGAGACAAAGGGAAAGAACGGCCTTTGAAGGGTTAAGGGCGAAGCTGGAGTCTATGTGACAGTATCAAAGCCACAGGAGCCGCAGAGAAAAGCTGTTAACGGGAACTCACCGTGCCTTAATCGATTGTGAACAGTGCTGCAGAGCACAGCCAATCACAAGAGCTCCTGGAGACTTCTCTGGGTTAGAGCACTTACACGCTGTCTGCTGCCCGATCAGGAAGGTGATGCAGAGAGGGGAGAGTGAAAAAGACAGTAAGAGAAAAGGGGGAGGGAAAAAAAAAGAAGTGAGAAGCAAGGGCAGTGATTGTCACAAAGAGGGAAAAGTGAAAGAGTAGTACTTCAAGGATTTTAGTTTTTCATCTAGTTGACCTTGAAAGCATTTGTAAGGGAATGAATATGTTGAAGCGAAAGTGTATTTTGTCTCCTTTTTTTTGCCCCATTTATCTCGTCAGTGGATTTGCTTTGCAGCATTTTTCACATGGACCTGTGGCAGCATGTGTTTGCTGCAAACATAACCTCCGAAGGCATGGCTTTAGAGGCAGATGATACCTTTTTACAGGTCCTTAAAATGATAAGGAGCTTTTTGAATGAACATGTACATCCAATGTTTTCTCTCATTTCAGTGAAAATGCAGTTCTTTTAAAACACTATGGATAGAAATATAAGAGCAAAGCAGTTCATTCTGCCATCTTGGAGTATGTTTGATTTCCTCATTTGATGTTTTTGAAGATGATGCTGCACTGGTTTAAACAACTGCTGTTATGTGGTTGATCTAATTTATGCAAAGGTTACTTGTGTCAGGGGATGTTTTTACCAAAAATTCAATTCAAAGACTGACTGAATCAAAAAGTTACAAAAAAGACAAAAAATGGTTAGTGAAAGTGTTTATGGTTAAAATCGTTCATTTGATATTTTGAAGCTGCACAGTTTCCATGAAATCTCATTGAAAAGATTTTCAAAAACAGCCCTCTCCTTCAATTTGTTCCAGGCGGTGGTTTTTGGGGAGCAACAGTAAACTCATCATGAAGAGGAGCATCGAGAGAACAGAAACACGCTCCTTTTCTCATAATTGTTCTATCAGATAAAGTCAAAATTGTGTTCTGATGTTCCAATCAGGAAAATCCAAATTAACTTCTCTGTTCTTGGACTTGATTCAGATGCTGTGAGGATGCGACTAAGCCTGGCAAGTGTTTGAAAAACAGATGTTTCTAACATGGTGCTTGAAGTGTTGTTGGCTCTGTGTGTAATAACGTTTGTCCACACAAAGTTTATGAAGGGTTAATAATCACAAAGACAAGTATCTGATATCCCACTGCAGTTATTTAGATTCATATATTCAATTCAATTCAACTTTATTTGTATAGCGCCAATTCATAACAAAGTCATCTCAAGGTGCTTCACTGACAATCAGTTTAAGTAATCTGACTGTCATACATTCATATATTCATATATACTAGCCAATTGATAACA